>VFIW01000110.1:0-93905 GCA_006386115.1 Globisporangium splendens
AGTTTAATGCTGCCCGTCTGTGGCTCGACATCGATTTCTGTGTGACTCAGTTCCACTGCCTTAAACAGACAGAGTATGGAAGCAGGCGTTGCATTGGCACTTGTGCCTACAGACAGATCTGCAGAAAAGCTTCCTGGATGACGACCGAGACTGTGGGCACACGCTTCCCTCTTTCGATTAATGAGGAGAAACCATCTCCAAAGTGCCTCGAGACACCGGTTAGGCTGTCGATTCCGGCGCTGAAAATCGCTAAATGGCCTCATGCGGACGGAGGAACAAGTTGCCAAATCTTCGAGAGATGAGGAAACTTCGACGTTGAAGTGCAATGTCTCGGTTCAAGAAAACTGCACTTTTTCGTGCACACCTTCCTTCGAAACGCATCCGCAGACATTATTGTATTTTCCAATTCAAGAATAGAGAGATAAATGCTCAAACAAAGCTATCACTTCTGTTTCTGAATTTATACTGAATGCGTCTTGAACGTAAGCAACTCCTCACCACACGTTTTGTCAGACACCACACAACACTACTCAACCAACAACACCACGCGCCGCAAGCAGGTCCGTTCTATGACTTGAGATGGGTGTGCGCATCGGAGCCTCTCGGAGGCCAGTCGTTCGAGCCGTAGACGCCTGAGACCGTATCTATGTCCATGCATTTGTTGGGTGCAGCTTCATGACATCGTCGTGTTACTGCACCACCGGCAATGCTTGCCGATCCTCATGGTGCTGTCCCTGTCATCCTTGGTTGCGTGGACACCCTCCTCCACGTTGAAGTGCAGGCGGCTTTTCTGAAGCACTCGCAGCTTCAACGTTGCTGCGAACATGCCGTCGTCCAGGTCGTGTGACTCCAAGCCCATACATGATTGATTTCTCTTTAACAAAACACACAAAATGGCTCTATGCGACCGAGAGCTTGCCGGCTTCCTTCTCGACGGCCTCTTTCTCCTCCTCTGGGGTTTTGACCCCCTTGTGGATCAGTCCCAAGAAGCAGTAGAAGAGCAGCACCGGCGCCGCAAACACGATGAAGATGTCGGTGTAGTTGCCGTGCAGCGTGTTCTGCGTCCACGGGTTGAACGCGTAGTTGAGCAGCCCCATGAAGAACGAGCAGAGCGCGAGGAAGCACTGCAGACTGCCGTACACTTCAGCTGGGAAGCACACAACTGCAGCAGACAAGAGTAAAACAAAATTAGTTCCCTTGATCTAGGTACCCACGACAATGGATGGACAGCATGAACTTACTGATGTAGGCGAACTGGAGCGAGTAGAAGAACGCCTGCGAGAGCGAGTACCAGAGCAGCGTGATGATCTGCACGTGGAGCGAGTTGATTTTCAAGAACCCGATGAAGAGGTGCACGAGCACAGTCGTGATGCCGAACGAGATGCGGAAGCCGTACTTGTGGATCACCATCCCCACGAGCGGCGTGAACACGAACGAGCTGTTGCCGATGAGCGGCACCAAGTAATTGACGTAGAGATCAGCCGTGGACTCATCGTCGCCCGCGAGCTTGTAGATGATGTTGGGGATCGCACCGCCCGCGAACGCGAACCAGGTCGAGATCCAGCCGAAGAAGACGCCGAAGAACCACAGGTCCGGACGCTTGAACTGCTCCTTCAGCGCTGGCCACATGGTCGTTGGTTTCTGAGGCGCAGAAATGAACACGAGTTAGCAACTAGAAAAGCAAACCATGGTGGGGATAGCAACGTACCACAAATCTTGGTGTTCGCCACTTGAACCCAGAGAGCGTGTAGTACTTGCTGACTTCGGAGTTCGAGCGCAGTGGGTACGTGACCCATGCGACCAGCATACACGCGACGGAGAACACACTACAGAGAAGCGCATGAGCGTTAGCCAGAAGTACACGACAAGCAACCATATTGACTCCGAGTGTGCATCTTACGCGTAGAAAAGGAAGAAACCTCTGCGCGTGATGCCGTGGATATGGAGCAGCATGAACACGTAGCCTGCGGCGTTGAAGAGACCCGAGATCGTACTGGTGACGAAACCTTGACGGTCAAAGAGCTGCACGAACTGGAACGAGCAAATGTAGACAGAGTAGCCGCCGATCCCGAGACACGAGTAGCCGACGATGATCGACACGCCCTTGCCGACCGTGGACTCGCCGTACGCGAGCATGATGTTGCCCATGAACGTGACCACGAAGCCGATGAACACACAGAGACGTGGACCGATGATGTCCAGTAGGAAGCCGAAGAGTGCGTTCGCGAGACTCAGACACAGGAACGCGGTCGAGAAAATGTACTGGAGCCACACTTCCTGTCTGGCGCACGTCACGCCGCTGAGCTCCTCACCAGCAGCACAGAGCTCTTTCCACTGACCTTCGTCCACAAGCAGCGTGTACAACGGACCGAAGCTAAATAGTTTACGCAAGACACATGCGTTAGTCTAGCGGCTGGAAGCACCATCAGCAGCTCAGATAGCACGAACTTACCCGAGGATCAAGCCGCCGGACATGAAGGTGATGAGGAACGCTGCGAGCAGCAGGATGGACAGGCGACTCACGCGCCAGTTGGACATACTGTTCTGCACGGCCAAGTCGTCATTTTCTGGCTTGCCAGTCAGGTCGACGTACGCTGCGGTCGTGGGCGTCAACGGGATCTCCATGGTTTCCAAGTCCGGGAGCAAGTGGCTCGCTGAAAACTGAGGCTAAATGCGAGTGAGAACCAGCCGCGAAATTGCGATATGCTGAGCTGGAGAAGGGTGGCTCTGGAGGGTGTGAGTGAGGAAGGAAGCAGAGTGAGCTGCTGAGGTGGGGCTCATGTCGAAGTTGTCACACCCATCCCCTCACTTGAGTGGCCCTGCTCAGTTTTTGATGATAGAGGATCCTTGCATAATGCTTAGAAGTATTAGAGGGTCTTTTTGATTGTAGTAAACTATGGAGAGCAGACAAGCAGGTTGTGTCTGCTTTGGATACTTCTGGAGCACAAACAACGTGCAAGAGACAGGGCGATTGCGCAAAGCCGCGACGGATGATGCGAGTGGATGGCTAGATGGAACAGCTCAACAAGTCCAGTTCCCCGACTTGTACAGGTTTTATGTCAGCTATTTAAGCATTTATTGACAGACCAAAGTAGATAAAAATGCATACAATGCGCATAATATAAAGAATTGGGTTGCAATATTTGGAGGGTTGTCACAATCATCACTGACTGTTTTGCAGCATAACTATCTCCAGCAAAAAGAAAAATGCTGGTGCTTTGAGTCAACCCAGCAGTGTCCAAGAGTAATTCACAAATGCACGAGCTTCTCGCCACCACCATTTGGTTATGGCTGTAAGGTGAGGTATATTCAGGTACAATTTCTGACGGTCACCACCATTTGCTTGTTCTTCATGCCTCATCCCGCTGGTTGATCACGAGTCCAGTCTGACGTGCTCACTGCTAAGTCCAGGCATCTTCGCCTCCCCATACTGGTTTGATCACGGCGTCCATCGCAATGAGTGTAGTAAGCAGCGGCTCGAGATGATTCCCGGGAGGTGCACGCACAAGTTGAAATGGCGAGGCGCTTCGTTCGAATGAGAGCCTGATATAATAGAAACCGAATGCAGGTTTGGACGAGCCCTCAATTGGCTACAGCAGCAACAAAAGTTACTTCGTGTGTGTCGTGCGTCGACATTGCTCTTTGAACCTCAGATGCCGTTTGAGCATCTGCATATAACGCCTGCGACACAGAAGAGAACGCTGCCGACGCTCGAGGCGTCACCTCAGATGCGCCACCGCCGATTGGACTGCAGATTAATTGCTATCACAATCGATCGATCATTCCCTCTCCTGCCGGATCGGGTGCCGGGCATGAGTGGAGTGGTTCTTTTTTCTGTGTATGAAATAATAGAGAGCCGGTCAAGAGATCTGACGGAGCACGGTTTGTTTACACCCCAGAGCCGCGGGTTTTGAAAAAGTAGGCTCTTTTACAAAGACTGCGTGTCGTTTGCACAACCTGCGAGCAAACTGAAGATCATGTGTTCGCTTTTGGTCAGATCACAGATTAGAAAGTTCAATTTGAACCTGATGTGTGTCAGCGTCCAACTTCACCCAGGCTCATGAAACGTATTGAAGCTGCCTAAGCGACAGAAGAGCTCTTGAGACCATGGTCATCTACTGTATCTGGTTTGCTTTGCCAGTCTCCTGCGTCTGATTCAACGCAAGCAATATCGATATGCACACCGCACTGTAGAGTCCACATGGACTCGACAGCCTGTCAAGAGCTCATGAACCAAGAGAGCGAGTCGCTTATCAAAAACGACCGTAAAGTTTTAGGCTCGCTGGGTCACTTCAGCAACTGCAGAAGGGTTGCTTCGTGCATGCAAGCACCTCGCAGCATCATTCGCTGTTCGCAACGTACAGTAGGCTCGGTTGACACAACAGTATTGTGACGCAACGCTGGCGAAATGAATGCGAACGTGTCCATCCAGTCTTACTCACGCAGGGTCCGAGAACAGAAAGCATCCTGCTGAACGGCAGTGCATTAGAGTGACGTCGAGGCGCATCACTGACTGGTTTGCGCAATGCCGACTTGCATGCGCACAAAGAGAGAGGAGCGAAGAGAAAAGGGATGCATTCTCAACGCAGCTTTCTTGTCTTCATAGCCTCCGCTAGTCTTGTATATTCTCACCGACACACACACCATAAAACAATCTATAAACCATACACATCCCTGCGTCTCAAAGCACCTCTGGGATCCTCCTGACCTCGCACCACAGCCATTCAAACCACCCACGAATCGTGAGACAGCTGACCCAAACGATCTTCAGCCACCTCATGGCTGGTCTTCCGCGTCTTCATCGAGCTGTTTGCTCAGTCGCGCGAGCTCCACCAGCGTCTGCGCACACGCCGAGCCGTGGTCGTCCGAGACCGGGTCGTGGTCGCTGGCTTTCCCAATGAACGTGAGCGCTTGCTCCTCGCTGAGGCACACCAAGACACCGTAGGCAACACGCACCTTGCCCTCGTTCAGCCTCATGATACCGTGCGCCACGGCCTCGCTCTTGCAGTCAAGCTTGCTGGCGTCCTCGTCGCGGATGATGCATCCGAGACAGACAACGCCATCGAGGCTGTCGTCACCTCTCATCATTGCCTTCGTCGCGTACGGTAGATCGAACTGGCGCTGGACGGTGCAGTAGCTCAGACCGTTGCGCGCGACGTCCTTGGCGAGCAGCGCTCTCTTCATGCCGGTCACGAGTAGCCCCACACGTTGGCGTGCGCGCGAGCCGACACGATCCCGAACTTGAGACCGCGGTCGTCCTCTTCGATGAAGCCGATGCGTCGGATCTCCTTCGTGGCCATCGCGAGCAAAGCGATACGAATGCTGTTGTGTGTTTGTGGACTTGGACTGAGGCCAATTGGCATTTTCTGAAGTGCACATGCTCCCGTTGAAGAGCGAGACGCCGAGTGTGTGTGGGTGCCTTTTTTTTTCTTCTAACGGTGCGAACTTCAACAGTGGCATCCACTGAATGTCGATAACCGGTTAGTTTACGGTCACACCTTTACTCAACAGTCAATGTGTATTGTGCACAATGTGCATTGTTGAGCAGCATGTATTGTATTATGCATTGCGCCTTGTTTTGTTGACAGAGCAAACACTCACACAACCAGCATCGCTTGCATTGCATTATTGTTTTGCACACTCAACAACAGCAGCAGCAGCAAGCAACATGGCCACTGTCGACAAGTTCGCGTACCCCGAGTACTACGACTTCCCCCCGTTCTTCACGTGCGTCTTCTCCATATACATACACACACACACTCGTTCTATATGGTGTCCTATATAACGCTCTCTCGCTCTCTATGAACCAGCCTGCAGCCCGTGCGCGCGACGCGCGAGAAGCAGCTCGTGCTCTGGAAGCAGCTCATTTTGGAATATCACCGCACGCACGGCCTGCCGCTCTTCCAGCCCTTCTCCTCCGTGCTCTTCGAGAACGTCAAGATCTCCCGTACGCTCTCGTGTGTAGATGTATATGGAGAACTAGCTGTCCTAATGCCTCTATTCTTTGTAAATGTGTGTATGCGCAGGCAAGATGGCGCAGGAAGGCCGACTGGCAGTGGTCGAGTACCTCATCCGCTGCGGCAACGGCTCGTGGGAGGATGAGACGCGCACGCGCTGCCGCATCATGTGGAAAAAGCCTGCCGAGTGGGCTGCCGAGATCTACGACTTTGTACGCGTGTATACACTTGAAAGTAGTGTGTGTATAAGCTCACATTTGTGGATGATGACAACAGGCCAAGCAGCGCGCGATGATCGGGAACGTGTTTACGGTCTACGAGCTGTACGCAGGCGAAGAAACCCTCGGCTCCAGTGCGTATTGTTTGCATAATGTGTGCTATTTTATATATACACAACAAATGTGGCAGCTGACACTGTTGTTGATTTGAAAAGGTCTGCATGGCATGGAGCCGTGGCTGCTCCGCGAGGCGCTCAAAGTGCTCGAATCCGAGGGCAAAGTGCGTCTTTATACATAACAACAATGTGCATTGGCGTCGCATTGTTGCAACAATATTGCTGACAATGTTGGTTTGTTTGTTATATATGTATATATGCAACAAATAGGCGGCGATCATCGCCGGCGAGACGTGCGAAGAAGACGGCGTCAAGTTCCTAGGCACCGATTAAACAATGGGACTTTTTGGCTTTGTTTGTGTATATATGCTATGGTTTTGCGTACATATGTGCTTTGGTTTATGCGAACTTTTCTTTCAGCGCATGTCGCTGTTGAAGGGACGAGACGTCCAGTGACGACCCCCAGTAGCCTGGGTACCTGGGTGCGCGCGTCTCATTACGATGTCAACTGCCACGAATGTCTGTGTGTATATTATATATTTGTCTTCTAGACATGCCGCCGTTGGAAGAGCACGCATTTCTCAAACGGTTGTCGAGAAAGAGGCAGAAGTTCCTGAGATCGCATTTCCCGAAACGAGTGCTTAGCGACAGACACGCAACACGAAGAAGAAATGGCGACGACGCACGCTGACTGCACGCACCACGACTCCCAGATGACCTTCAAGCCCGTTCTCGTCGAAGAACCCGGCGCGATCGCGTCGCCCAAGCTCGACGGCTCGGGGCTGCACGTCGGCATCGTGTACACGCGGCAGTCCCAGGAAGTGGTGAACGCGCTGGTGACGGCGTGCCGCGCGGAACTGCTGTTCAAAGGCGTGCCGCGCTCGAACGTCCATGAGCTGCAGGTCTCGCTGCCGTTCGAGATCCCGTACGCGCTCAAACGCATGCTGCAGGCGGCTCCAGGACGTCACTTCTTCGACGCCGTGGTCTGCATCGGCTGCATAGTCAAGGGCGAGACGCTGGGGTTTGAGTTTGCGGCTGAAGCCGTGACGCGCGCCAATGTGAAGCTCGGCATGAAGATGAAGACCCCCGTGATCAACGGCGTGCTCACGTGCACGGACGCAAGCCAGGCGCATATGTGCTCGGGGCTGAGTGGGGACAAGACGCGAAGCTGCAACTTCGGCGTGGAATTTGCGCAGTCGGCGATTGAGATGGCGCTTTTCAACCGCAACGCGATGTGCGCGATGGTGGCGCACTGCAAGTGCGACTGTCACAGCTGCAAGGAAGAGAAAAAGGAGTGCTCGTGCGCGCGTGGCTGTGAAAAGTGTGAGAGCTCCGCGAAGGGCTGCGGCTGCAGCGATTGCCAGCAAAGTCAATGCCAGCAAAGTCAATGCCAGCAAGGACATGAAGGTAGCCAGGGTCAAGCTTCAGGCTCGAAGAACTCCGTGGCCGAGTCGACGCAGCACTCGTTGCAAAAGGGGGAATGCGGCGAGTGTGGATGCGTGGGCAGCAGCAAGAGCAAGTGAGCTATGGAGGCGAGCTCACGAAACGAGGCATGAGGTCGCGTTTCTTATGGAGCGAGAGCACCATGTCTAATGCGTTGTGGTGTATGTGTTTGTGTCGTGGCTTGAAAAGTTGGCGGCGTGCTATTTGATTCATTTGTTTAGTATTTGAGTGGCTTGTTTTGGCTTCTTGACTTTCGTTGTTGCTGTTGGCTCAAGGTGGTGACCCAAAGCTCCTAGAAGATGTACTCACTCAAAGAGACGAACCGCCTGGTGGGTTCGTCATGTGCGTTAGGACGACGATGATCACATTAAGCTGCCTTGCAGCGATGGGACCCATTCATGGTCTCTACAAAGCTTCTCGTCGCCGCCTTTGTCGTGCTCGCTGCCTCGGCAGTCGATGCGCACAGCACGCTCGACAAGTCAGGGCTCACCTTCACGGTCAAGGCACACAGCGACGACTTTTCCGCGACGGTGCCCATGAACAAACTCACGCCGCAGTGGGACGAGATCTTCGCCAACTATCCAAGCTGGACCGCGAACACCAAGGCGTCCTCGTACAAGTCGCTCAAGGAGTTCATTTTCAAGAACCAGGAATTGAGGAAGGGCCGCGTTAGCAACCCAAAGACGGCCGAGTGTGGCTTCACGGACCCGAACAAAGGTCCTGTGCAGGCGCTGTCAACCAACTCAAATGGTACGGCGACTAGATGAACCATCCGAGTCCGTGCGAGGTGTGATGCGACAACGAGATCGCCGTCCCGTTCACGAGCGATTGCGCGGCGAGCTTCCCGCAGGGCAAGACCCCGCACAACAAGGCCAAGTGCGTGGGCAAGAACCACTTGACCCTCTACTGGATGTCGACGCTCTCGGAGTGGCAGGTGTACATCGACTGCGCCAAGACCGGCAACGGCAGGAAGCTCGAGGACCAAGAGGCTGCCTGGGAGGCGACGCAGCCAACTCGCCCTCGCTGTATTTTGGCTATGCAATGCATGCCCAACTCGAGCGAGAGTGGAACAACTAAACCCCACCACATAATGAAATACGCCTATTGGATACTGTGTCTCCGTCGTTAATGAGTTCTTTGCATCTTAGTATCTGTCCTTCTTCAAAAGCTCTCTACGATGACGAGCGTGTGGCAGCACTGAGAGAGCGACAGAATGAGCTGAGCACCTAGCTTCCACGGAGAGTATTTGGGATTGAGGAAGGGGAAAAGTCGAAGCTGAAAACCCCCTCCCTGTGGCTTGTGTAACGCTGCGCTGCGTCGTGGTAAAATCTGCACACAATCATGCTCTCTTCTGCATGCGCATATTGTTTCTCTTGCTGATCTTGGTGTCCTTGGCCATGTCTCACACTTGAAGAGACGCAAAGAACCCACGCCACTCTGCACGCTCTCTTAGATGAACCCTTTCCGTTTTTGCTGCACATAATCAGCTGGTGATTGAACGCAACCAATGCTTTGGCAACAACTCCATTCCCAGAAACCATTCGGCATGGGTACACTCAGGACCTCACGACAGTTGAATATGCGCATCCAACTGTGTGCCAAACTGTCGGTGCTCGATCCAACTGCCACGAGCTCAACGCCATCGTCTCGCTGTGAAGGAAGCGACCAGGCGTCGAGCATATCCACTTCGCGCCGTTAGAAGCACGCGCATGTCTCTCTTTCTTCGCTGCTCGCACTCATCCGTACCATCCCCATACGCCTTTCATTGTTCAACACGACAAGATGGCAACCCAAGCAACGAAAGAAGCCTCGCTCCACGGCATTGGTGGTGGCGCCAACGCCGACCCCGTGCTCTCCGAGACGCTCGGACCGAGTTCGTTCCACCAGTTGGACGGCAAGGGTCTGCGCATGGCGATCGTGTCGTCGCGCTGGTACGGCAAGGAGGTCGTGGAGCCGCTCGTAGCCGCGTGCAAGGACGAACTGCTCGAGAAAGGTGTCAAGGCATCCGATCTGCTGCGCATCCAGGTTGCAGGCGCGTACGAGATCCCGTTTGCCGCGGGGCGTGTGATCCAGACGTACAAGCAGCGGCCGCTGGACGCCGTCATCTGCATCGGCTGCATGGTCAAGGGTGCCACGATGGCGTACGAGTTCGTGAGCGAGGCCGTGGCGATGGCGATCATGAAGCTCAACGTCAAGACCGACACACCCGTCGTCTTTGGCATCTTGACCTGCGCCAGCGAGGACGAAGCCAAGATGTGCGCGTCCAAGACGTGCGAGTGCGGCACGGCGCAGCAGGTCACTGGCGGACGCAAGTGCAACCACGGCGTGGAATGGGCTCACTCAGCGCTCGAGATGGCGCATCTGCGCCGCTCGACGGCCCACCAGATCGCGACCAAGTGTCTCTGCAAGTGCCACTGCAAGTCGGAGGACTGCCGCTGCTCGTGCCACTGCAAGAAGTGCAAGTGCGAGACGTGCACGTGCGAGAGCGACTGCAAGTGCGCGACCTGCGGCGGCAAAAGCGCCGCCAAGCAGCAGCATGCGAGCACCACGTGCACGAGCTGCGGCCAGACTAGCAGCACTAAATGCGATTGCAGGGACTGCAACTGTGACGCGTGTACCCAGAAGCAGCAGCAACATGGGAAAGCGAGCGTCTGCGCGGGCTGCGGTCAAACGAGCGACAAGTGCTACTGCCAAGGCTGCAACTGCCACGCGTGTGCCCAGAAGCAGCAAACGTTGGGTGCCGAGTTGCCATGAGCTGCTGGTGGATCGTATTTGCGTTCGAGCAAGTTGGAAGTGAAGCGTTTGTGCGTGTGTGTTTGAGCGAATGAGGAAGCGCCAGGATGACTAGGAGCAGAAAGATGAACGAAAGGCGTGAGTGAGGACAAAACTCAAAAATCCATCCTCTGTTTTTGTGTCTTTTCGGTGTCAGTTAATGGCGTTTTTGCAACGGAATGAGAGATTTGGGCAGCATACTTGGCTGCTGATGGACGGATATACGAAGGGGTTGCTTGAGCTGAAATCGGACGGTACACGGTATGGTGTCATTATGTCTCTCTCAATTACGCCGTGGTGGCTTCGCTCCGTGGGGACGGTGGACCTTCCGACTGTTTCACACATAATCAAGAGCATTTCTCAGTCGAGGAACGGAAACAAGACGCTAGCTGCTAACTTACCGTGGTGGTGCTCTTGCCGGCCTCCGACTTGGTGCTTTTGCTCCGGCGTTTGCGACGCAGCGCTTCAACGACGAGCTCCATTTTGCGCAGATCGTGTGCCCTCTGGCTGGCTTCGAGCTTCGTGCGCGCGAGTTCCTCCTACAAATATACAAACACAACACATTAGATGGCTTGATACCCCATCTAGCAGCTCCAAGTCGTGTCAGCACGCACACATACCTCCATTTCGACGAACCGCTGTCCGCGTTCGCTTTCCTGGTAGTTGTGGACGTCGGTCAGATCTTGCTCCAGCTGCTGCTTTTCGCGCTCGAGCGCACTGATTTGCGCACGGAGCGCTGCGACTTCTTGCGTTTTCTCGTTCACGAGCGCTTTATTGGTCTCCTTCATGCGCTTCACTTCGTCCACGGGTACGAAATCCTTGAGTTCCATGACGACGCGCGCTGCTGCCGCCGCGTTGATGCTCGCTTGTGCTTGCTGCTGCGCCTCCAATTCGTGGCGTTTGGATGCTTCGAGAAGTGCGTCCACGCGCGGGATCTCGCCGCGGAGCAGTGCGTGAATGCGCTCGTGGTACGACAGACGGCCAAGTGCCGACGAGGAAGTTGCGGAAAGTGCACCTTTTTCCAGATCATCGCCGAAGAGCGCGAGTGTCTTTTCTCGCTCAGTGCCTTCGCCTTCGTGCTCTTTCGCGAGCAGCAGAATGCCGACAAACACGTCGATGATGCGATCCCCCATGGCTTCGTCGACGTACTGAAGCCACGGGTGCCCCACGCGCTGGAACTGCACAAACAGCATCTTCACCAGCGCCACGAGACCCGTGCGCGTGAGGATGCGCTCGGTCGTGTTCACGACCATGGCCGCGAGCCGTGACGAGTGCTTCACGTAGCGGTACGAGTGCACGAGCCTGTCGAGCGCAAACTCGCTGAACGCGTGCAGCAGCCGCACCTCCAGGTCGCTCGTTTTCTTCGAGTCTAAGGCATCGGTCGTCTGGGACTTTTTCATGGAGACCACGTCCAAATCGTTGTGCATCATCGTCGAAGTGACCATTCTGGTCCGTTTGGCGCCGCTAATGAGACGAAGAGCTACAAATGCCAGCACAATGAGACAGAGGCAATACGGAATGTTGCGCTGTGTCAATGATGCCAATGGAGTGCGGGAGACGGACGCGAGGGCGGCGAATGCGGAATGAGCGCAGGGGAAACGAAGGCGGTGGCGTGTAGCACCAGCTGCTGCTTCGTCGTGCTGCGTCGAAAATGGGACTCAAGCAAGTGACTTGGGTATTGAGTGAACCCGCACGCAAGTAGGCAGGAATGGAAAAGGGAAAGTGTGACCTTTCGCAGGCATCAACGAGCTACATTCGTGCAACAAGATCAATTGGTAGTTCGAGATCGGATATATGCATATCAGAAGTGCATTTTTTCATTTCATTTCTTGTACCGTACAGAGAAGTATGACATGACAAAATCTAATCTTGATGTGTGTGAAATGATGCCGCTGAGCGTTGGCTGTTCTGTAATGTCACTAAAGCGGAGCACAGCATGAAAATCTACACTTCAATCTATCGAACGCTTTCTTTGAAATACTGACACCCTCTCTTTGCTTTTACGACCATCATTCTGATCATCTCCCCTCTTCCAAGAGTTCCAATGTGCCATTCAGACTGCGAAAATGCTGGCTGGACGCGCCGCTCGTAGTGGCACCAGGAGCGCGCGCCATGCGGTGCTGTCGCTCACCACGACGTTCCGCCTGCCGCACGAGGGCATGAGCGATATGGAGTACCTCAGTCGGTGCGTCTTTGTGTCTTTATAGTCGTTCATTGCTGTCATTTTGATGGTCTCATAAAGTTCGTGTGTGTTCTTCTTCCTGCTGACTAGGGGCTCTGCGTTCCTCTTGACGCCGTCACAATCGGCATCGCCGCCTCCACTGCCAGTTGTCAAGGGCGGTGAACTCGTGGTGCTCACGTGTCAGCACGTGGCGTGTCCGTGGCTCTTTCCCAAGTACTTTGCCGACAAGTGGGACTGGCTGCAGCATGTGAGCGAAGAGTTTGTGCAGCACTCGCTGCAGTTGCTGGAGCTGCCAGTGCAAGTAACTTCGTCAGAACCACAAGACCACCACCAGCAGCAGCTCTTTATCCCCAGAGTGATCCAAGAGATCCCGCTGCAGCGCCACGTGCGGCTGCATCCGACTCGCGACATGGCGATGCTCTCGCTGGACGACGCCGTCGCGGATACCGACTGGGACCAGTTCGCGTTAGACTGGAATCTGGAGTTGCTGAGCTTGCAACCGGCGGCTTCGAAACCAGGCGACGTCGTGCTGTTCACGGGCCACAAGCAGATCCCAAACGACGTGCTGGCAACAAATGAAATTGGTCAGTACCCGAAAGAAGTCGTGGGTCAATTTGTGGGCCAGAGCCAACAGGGTCAAGCGTTTGCGTGGAGTGACGAGATCCTGGAAGAAGGCATGTGCGGTGGCGCCGTCGTGAATGCGGATGGCGACTGCGTGGGGCTGATTGAAGGCATCGTACCTCCGTTTGTGGCCGTCGATACCTCGGGATTATCCACAGAAGAACAGGAAGCAGTGCGCGCGGCAGAAGAGATGCGCAAGGCGCTTGAGAACCACGTCGCGTTCATTCCGTCGGCGGAAATCGAAGCGTTCGTGGCCACCAAGGGTGATTTCTTGCCGACGGGCACGATGCTCGGCTTGGATGACGACAATGAAGATGATCTGTGGTAACCAAGCAAGGGAGAAAAAAGTCGCCAGATGTAGAGAAATCGACAAATGAAAGAGCTGATGATTGCAAAATGGGGTGTCTTCTTGTTTGTTTGACAACAACATGCACCTCCATCGCGCGTGGGATTTGGTCAAACACAGACTACCGCCGTCGGCAGCCTGAAGAAGACCCGCTCGTCGTTGAGTGTGGTATACGTGTGAGGAGAGCTGCTTTCCATTGCCGTAGCTCACTTTCTTACTCGAGAGTGTCGCCGCAGTCTGTCGTTTCCATGCACCCTTTGCACGTCAAGCCGCACTTGACACATTGAATGGGTGCAAACGGGATTGCGTCATCTAGGCTGCATGACGAGCAGTGGACGACAATGGTAAAAAAACGACTGGCACGCAAAACGGCGGAAACGTCCGAAACGACTTTTCAGACACAAAGAAACGGAAGATCTTTCGGAAGATCTTGAGACGAAACTACAGAAACGTCTTATTCAGAAAACGCAGAAACCGAAGATCTCCTGGATCGCATTGTGGACACCCGCGTCCAGTCGCCTAAAGAAGATCCCTCCCCCTTGGGAAGCGTCGCTTCGCGCCCCGCCCCCCTCTTGGCGCGCTGCTTCCTCCAAGTCAAACAGCACAAGCAGCACAAGATCCACTGCCCACCGCAAGCGCTGCTGAGGCTTCCCCCTCCAGCGACGTGTTTAGCTGGTTGGTGGTGGGAGACGCGCCGTTCGTGCGCTCATGACCAACAACAATCACACCTAGGGCGTGGTGCCCGAGACGCCTGGGTCGCTGCAACCGCCGCCGACGCAATCCCAGCAGGCACCGCCCAAGGACGATGCACGCGTGGAATTCATCCGGCGCCACGTCATGCGCACGTTTCCGGCCGTGAAGCTCGAGTTCCTCAGCAAGAAATTCGCGTCCGAGAACGTCGCGACGATGCTGTTTGAGTTTTTGCATCTCCCCGACGCGCGGCTGCTGTTGTTCTCGGACCACGGCAACGGAACGCGCTCGAGTCGCCTTCACTGTTGCTCCACGAGATCCTGATCCCGCTGATCGGGAACCCGCGCAACCAGCGGCAGTGGCTCGAGATCGTCACGACGTCAGTGATCAACAACGTCCACGGCTTCTTCTCGAGTCTGCAGATCACCGTGGGGCAAACACGAGGCGCAACGTGTCTGCCATTGCCATGGGACCAGATCCTCTCCGAGAGCGCCGCGAGCGGATCCTCGTCAACGAAAGCGCCGTTGTCGCCTCACTCTGCTTCCGCTATGCCAAATGGAGCTATGGCGTCACCAGGTATGGCGAGCCTTGGACTCGTCAAGTACCAGGTGCACAGCCTTGAAGGCTGCCTCATCACGTGGACCAAGCAGATCAAGGACATTTTGAAGCAAGACCCCGAGTCGATGCTCAACAGCAACAGCAACGGCAAGCGATCCGGATCAATCACATCTTTAGGCTCAGGTCCTGGCTCCTCAGCGCACGTGGGACCCATGGAGGAGCTCCAGTTTTGGACCGCCAAGACCACGAACCTCAACTCGATCTTCGCGCAATTGCAATCCGATAGTGTGCGCAAGGTGCTGCAATACCTCGACGCGTCTAAGAGCACGTACAACATGCCGTTTGCGAAGTTGTGCAAGGAGATCTTTCTCGCGCGCGCCGAGGCCAACGACAACTCGCATTTCTTACAACCGCTCGCGAAATGGTTCGATCGCCTTAGTCACAGCGACAGCACGAGTTTCCCCGAGATCCGTGACCTGTTCCGTCCGATTTTCCACTCGATCCTGCTCGTGTGGAAGTGCAGCCGCTTTTACAACACGCCCACGCGCTTAGTCGTGCTCATCCGGCAGATTTGCAACGAGATCATCCACAAGGCCATGGGATACCTGAACGGCAAGAAACTCTTTGAGCTCATCGACCAGGACGAGCTCGAGCAGGCGGACGCGATGCTGCTCGTGTCGCTGCAGGTGTGCGCGCATTTCAAGAGCGTGTACTTTGACTACAAGGCGCGGTCGACGATCGAGGTACCGGGGAATCCGTGGCGCATCCAGAACAATGCGCTCTTTGTGCGTCTTGACGCGTTCCTCGAGCGGTGCCACGACGTGCTCGAGCTCACGCAGACGATCTACCAGTTCCAGAAGCTCGCAGTCATGGAGATCGGCGGCACCAAGGGCAAGACACTCACTACGAGCGTGCACCAGATCTACGCCGATTTCCAGGACACGCTGCTCCAGATGAAGAGCGTGCATTATGACCTCATGGATCTAGACGCCAAGCACTTTGAAGACGATTTCTATGCATTCCGCTCCAAGAACAAAGAGTTAGAACGGCGGCTCGCGTCCGTGATCAATCAGGCATTTGACGACGCCAAGACCATCACAGGGCGGTTCAAGTGTCTCGACTGCTTTGAAGATCTCCTCGATCGTGCGATCATCAAGAACGAGCTCGAGCGCAAGAACATGACGCTGATCACGTCATACGCGAACGACCTGCACGTCGTGCAGCAAATCTTTATCGAGAACCGCGAGCACCCGCCGATTCCATCCAACTTGCCGCCGTTTGCTGGCGCCGTGACGTGGTGCCGCGGCTTCGCGGAGCGGATCCGGTTTCCGATGGAGAAGCTCCAACAGATCTTGCCGCGGATCGTGCTCGAGCGCGAAGACGCCAAGGAAGCCATGAAGATGTACGCGAATGTCATGCGTTGCTCCAGGAATACGAGGTGCAAATGGTCAAGCAGTGGGGAGTCTCAATCGAGACATCGTCGAAAGCCAAGCTTAAGCTTCCGTTGATTCGGCGCGAACTTGCTGCACCTTTGCTACAGGCGGCAGTGGTTCCAGGACTTACTGATTCCGCTGGCAGCTCCACCACGAGTGACCAGCAACCGCCAGGCACGCCGTCAACGTCATCCAGCGCGAATGGCTTGCTGGTCGTGGACTCTGACCCAGCGCTCGTGCAATTGCTTCGCGAAGTCAAGTGCTTTCAGCTCCTGGGACTCGAGATCCCAGAAGACGCACTTGCAATCTACAAGAAAGCCGAGGTCTTCCGTCGCCAGACGGGGAACCTCGAGCTCATTGTCGACATGTACAATTCAGTCCACTCGAACCTGCTGCCCGTGGAGCGGTCGCTCGTGAAGACGTACGTGGATTTCGTGAGCGGAATGGTCGAAGACGGACTCACACGCGTCGTGCTGCAATCGTTGACACATTTGCGCGACCAGTTGGACCCGAAGCGCATCGAGAGTGACGATCTGTCGGCGCTGCTCGAGGTCGAATTGGATCTGTACGGCAAAGACGTCGTGTATTTTCCGACGATCGGCTCGACGAGCGCGAAAACGGGGCTCCGCGACCTCATCCTGCGCCGCGTCGAAGCGATTCTCGCGTGCGCGACCGTGTTCAAGCGTCTTGACACATCAGAGGGCTCGTACCTGAAGGAAATGCGCGAAAACGTGCACGCACAGCAGCTCATCGCCGATATCTCGGGCTTTCTGGACGACAACGAGCGCGCGTGTGCTGCGTTCCGCATTGAAATGACCAAGTACGAGTACCTGTGGACCACGGAGCTGCCGCCGATGTTCCTCGAGTTCCTCGCGACCGCGTGGCGGCCGTATCCGTATCCACTCGACGAGCTCCCGACTGGACCAGGAGGCAGTAATGGTGGACGCATCGTGCACGCCGACCATCTCTAGATCGTGGCGTCAACGGCTTCAGTCCCAACCGCTAACGTTTCCTCCTCTGCAGTGCCACTGACGCCAGCTGCTGCCAAGAAATCCCTGGTGCTCAGCAGCGGAGGAGCGACGACGCCGATGCCCCCGCCGCCCATGCCTGCGCAGCTGCTCGATCTCTCCAAGTTCGAGGAACGGATCCAGTTTTTCCTGAGTCTGCAGAACGAGATATCCGAGGCCAAGCACGTGCGCGATGTCGGCTTTGTGCACATCAACTCACTGCCGATCAAGCAGGTGCTCTCGACGTGGGTGACCAAGTGGATCTACATGTTCACGCAGCACCTCCACGACCGCGTCGTGAACCAGCTCACGTGGATAGACACGTTCATGCAGCGTGTGAACTTTGGTTTCGATCCGGAGATCGACGCCCACGGTGCCATTGAGCATGACAAGAACGCGCTCATGCACTGCATGCATTACATCCGCGACGTGCGGCGGCTGATGCGCGAAGACCTGCTGATCAACTTTGCGCCACTCAAGGAAATCGTCACCGTGCTCAAGCAGAACGGCATCGCGCTCGACATGTCGTACATCGGCAAGGACCCCGTGCCTGTGTTCCTCGACCAGGCACCGTTGCGCTGGGAAAACATGGTCAACAAGACGTTCAAGAAGAAAGAGGCGATCCAGCCACTGCAGAACCAAATGGTCGAGTCCATTCGCGTCGAGATTGCCGAGTTTCATCGCCGGCTCGCAATCTTGAAGGACGAGTTTCTGATAACAGCGCCGTTCCATGCGCCAGTGCAGCCACACGTCATCGGCGAGGTCTACGAGAGTCTAGACGCGTACCATGACAAGTTGGCGCCGAGCAAATACGATGTTCTGTCGTCGTTGCGGTCGCAGTTCGTGATGCTCAAACAGGTCTGGGACCTCGTCGCGTTGCTGCACGCTGTGTTCACGATGAAATGGCAGCCGCTGCTCTGGCACGACGTCAACACAGATGAACTGATGGACGAGATCGACGAAGTGGAGCGACAGCGGCACGCGCTGTTCCCGTCGACGGCGTGCGTGAAACTCAAGGACTGGCCGATCTACAAGTACTTGGAGCAGAAGCTGCACGAGATGACGGTCATCTTGCCGCTGATCAAGAGTTTGTGCTCGCCTGTGATGCGTGATCGCCACTGGAAGAGCCTGATGGTTCTCACACGCAAGCACTTCGATTTGAACTTGAGTCAGAATAGCGGTAGCATCAACGGTGGCACCAGTGGCAACAACAGCATGCTCCGGTTCGAAGAAGTGCTCAAGCTCGAGCTTTTCCGTCATGTGAACGAGCTAGTGGAGATGGCGAGCCGCGAGTTCAAGATCGAGCAACAGCTGCTCGCGATTGAGAGCACGTGGAAGACGCTGGAGCTCGAATTCATGGCATACAAGACAGCGAGCAGTCCAGCCACTGCTGCTTCTTCGTCTGCTTCATCCAGTAGCAAGCTTCCAGCACCGAAGCGAGAGCTGCAGCGGATCGCGTCCTCTGGTCTCGACAATATCCACACCAGATCTACCGATTCCATTGGTGCACAGAGCACCAGCAGTCATAGCGACGACGATGTTTCTGAACGCAGCTCTGGAGCTGTAACATTCGACGGCGACGTGATGATTCTCAAGCCACCAAACGCGATCATCGAGCGCCTTGAAGAGCATCAGCTACAGCTACAAACAATGGCCGGGATGGGCAAATTCGTCACGTACTTCAAAGACAAGGTGTTCAACTGGCAATTGCAACTGAGCAACGTGGACATCGTGATGAAGCTCGTGGATCCGCATTTCCTCGTGCCACTGAACGATCTGCTCACCTCGGGATACATCCCAGACCTCTTTGGCGCCGAAGAGCTCGATGCGATGATCGCGTCGCTGCGTGAAGATGCCAAGGCGCGTGGCATCCCGGACACGAAGGAGCAGCTCCACGAGTTCTTCTTTGACCGCGTGCGCTCGAACGTACATCTGATCCTCGCGTTTTCTCCCGTCGGATACGATCTCCGCGTACGGTGCCGTAATTTCCCGTCGCTCGTGAACTGCTGCACGATCGACTGGTTCCACGCGTGGCCGAAAGAAGCGCTCGTGGATGTGTCATTCCAATTCCTCAAGGACCTCGAGCTCGGGACGCAGGCAATCCAGGAGAACGTGTGGCACCATATGGCCGAGATGCATGCGTCCGTGACGGCGGCAAGCACGCTCTATGCGAAGAGCTACTGTCGCTTCAACTACGTGACACCGACGTCGTTCCTGGAGCTGATTCGGTTCTACCGCATGCTGCTGTCCTCGAAGCGCAGCGCGCAGTGGACCAAGATCAAGCGCTTGGAGGTGGGTCTGGCGATGCTCAAGAAGATCGCAATGGACGTCGCTGGACTGCAGGACGAGCTGAAGAAGACGATGAAGAAAGTCGACGAGCGCAAGAAAGCCACGGACGCGCTGCTCGAGCAAATGGGCAAACAGCGGGGCGACGCTGAGGTAAAACAGCGCCGCGCCGACGAAGAGCGCACCAAGGCCGCAAAGGCCGCCGAGATCGCCACAAACATCGAAGCGCAGTCAGCGATAGAGCTCGCGATCGCGAAACCCGCGCTCGATGCCGCGCAACAGGCTGTAAACTGTCTCAACAAGGCGTCGCTCACGGAGCTCAAGTCCATGGGCAAGCCGCCACCGGGAGTCGACAAAGTCACGGCCGCCGTGCTCATGCTCGTGAAGAACGAGACCAAGAACTTCAGTTGGGACAACGCCAAGAAGATGATAGCCAAGGTCGACGTCTTCAAGCAACAGCTCGAGCAATTCGACAAGGAAAACATCTCGTCCGAGATCGTCGCGCGCGTCGACCCGTTGATCTCCGAGGATCCGAACTTCAACTTTGAGAAAATGAAAAGCAAATCCGTGACTGCGGCCAATCTCTGCATCTGGGTCGTCAACATCATCGCATTCCACCACGTATACGTGCGCGTCAAGCCGCTCATGGACACGCTCGAGGATGCGCGGAAGACAAAAGCTGACGCCGATATCGAACTCGCAGCAGTGCAGAAGCTTGTGGCCGAGGTCGAAGCGCAATTGAATGCGCTCCAAGCCTCATTCCGTGACGCAACGAATGAAAAAGCCAAAGTCGAAGCCGACGCACATGCGTGCCAAGAACGACTCTCGCTCGCCGTGCGGCTTGTGAATGGTCTCGCGTCTGAGAACGAACGCTGGGGCCGCGAGATCGATGCGCTTCGGGCCGGCGAGAACGCGCTGATCGGCGACACGCTGCTCGCTGCAGGGTTTGTGAGCTACATTGGCGCGTTCAACTCGAGTCTGCGGTCACAGTTGTGGAGACACACGTGGCTCCCAGATTTGCTTACGCGCGAGATCCCGATCACGCTCGGGTTGTCTGGAGGAGATCCCAGTGGCAGTAGCAATGGAGCAAGAAGACTCAATCCTGCTCGTGGCGTGGACGATGGGATGCTCACAGTTAACGGCAGCGACGCAAGCGACGGTCTGCGTCGTGATGATTCGGGCTCAGTGGGTTCATTGCACGGTGACTCGGAAAGCGACCGCCGTGGCAATGGCGATGGCAGACCCGATGGTGATGATGACGGCGTGATCAATGGCGTGGATCCCGTGCAAGTGCTCAGCGACAGCAGTGCCATCGCGCAATGGATGAACGAAGGACTACCAGCTGATCGCATCTCGATTGAGAACGGATGCATCATCACGTCCTGCGAGAGGTGGCCGCTACTCGTCGACCCGCAGCTTCAGGGCATTCTGTGGCTTCGATCACGCGACTTCAGTCAACAGCAGCAGGTCAGCCACGAGACTGGGGGAACATCGGTCGTCGAAAGCGAGGCTCCAGCACCTCTCGTGATCCTGCATCAGTCGCAGAAACAGTGGATGAAGACCCTGAAGACCGCGATCAGCACGGGCCAGAGCGTGATTCTCGAGAATGTAGGCGAAGTCATCGACGCGGCATTGGAGCCCGTCCTCATGCGGCAGGTGTTCAAGAAAGGTCGGAATGGTTTTTGCAGGTCGCGGCCGAGGAAATCGAGTATGATCCACGGTTCTGCCTGTATCTGCACACAAAGCTCCCGAACCCGCATTACCGACCAGAGATCCTCGCATACTGCACGCTGATCGACTTCAGCGTGACGGAGTCGGGTCTCGAAGACCAGATATTGGCCAATATTGTCAACTTGGAGCAACCAGCGCTTGAGACGCAGAAGCAAGCGCTGCAGCAAGAGTTCAACGGGTACCAGATCCAATTGCTGCACCTGGAGAACCAGCTCTTGGAGCGGCTCTCGAACGCACCGGACGACATCTTGTCTGACGTGCCACTGATCGATGGCCTTGAGAAAACAAAGCTCACGGCGAATGAGGTTGCGCTCGCGCTCATCAAGGGCAAAGAAGCCGAAAAGGACATCAACCTCGCACGCGAAGTGTACCGTCCTGTTGCCAGTGAAGCGAGCATGTTGTATTTTCTCATGGGCCAGTTGTGCAGGGTGAACCACATGTACAGGTACTCGCTCGAGTCGTTCATGACGTTTTTCTATGTTGCCATGGCCAGCGTCGCGCGTCCTGCGGCAAGTGCTACTGCTAGCGCTTTATCATTGCCGACGCTGGGGCTACAACAACCAATAGCACTGCTGCTGGTGGCTACCAGTCTTCGGTCGTGTCTTACACTGCGGCGTTTGAGCGCGTGCCGATTCTTAAAGAAGCGCTGCGGTGGGCACTGTTCACGATGGTCGTGCGTGGCCTCTTCGAAGAGCACAAGATGCTGTTCCTGACGCAATTGGTGCTGTCGTTGCTTCGACGTGGCATCATTGGTCTCAACAGTGGCTACAGCGAAGAGACTGCGCGATTCCTGCTGCAGGGTCCCAAGGTCGTGGGTTCCGAGAACTCGATCCCATGGCTGAGCGATTCGCAGTGGCAGTCGCTGCAGGCATTAATCACATTGGAGCCGTTTGAGCGGTTTGTCGCCGACTTGGAGGAGTCTGAGGCTCGCTTCAAGGAATGGTACAACGCGATGAGTCCCGAGACGGAGAAGTTGCCACTCGATTGGCGGGAACTCGACAAAGCCGCTCCGTTCCTAAAGCTGCTTGTCGTGAAGTGCATGCGTTCGGATCGGCTGACCCAGGCGATCAGCAATTTCATCGCGACGACGTTGCCGAACGGTTCGCAGTACCTCAGCTGCGATGGCCAATTGAACAGCTTTGCGATCCTGAAGCGCGCGTTCAAAGAGAGCACCCCATGGACGCCGATGTACTTCATCTTGTCGCCGGGGACTGACGTCGTCGGTGACGTCGACAAACTCGCAGTGCAAGACCAGGAGCGCATCAAGGGCGTGGACTACCACAACATTGCGCTCGGGCAGGGCCAAGAGACCATCGCGATGAAGACACTACAGCTCTCGGTCGAAAACGGCCACTGGGTGATCCTCAACAATGTGCACCTGATGCCAAAATGGCTCGTCGAACTCGACAAATGGCTCGAGCAGATCTCCAAGGCGAGCAAGACTGCTTCATACGCGTCGCTCAATCTAAACATCAGCTCAATGGCAGCGGCTAGCGGTGGAGGTAGTGGACAGGGTGTGCGGTCGCGGTCGATTGTGGCAGGCTCAGGCGGGTTGCATCCGAGTTTCCGGTTGTTTATCACGAGTGATCCGTCACCCGCAATCCCGATCGGACTGCTCGAGCGCGCGGTCAAACTCACGAACGAACCGCCTACGGGACTCAAGGCGAACGTCAAGCGCGCGTTTTGCTGTTTCCCCAAGGCGCAAGTTGACGACCTCGAGCCGCGTACGCGGTGCATCTCGTTTGCGATGTGCTACTTCCACTCGCTCATGCTCGAGCGCAAGAAGTTTGGCACACAGGGGTTCAATATGATGTATCCGTTCGCGGCCAGCGATCTGCTCGCGAGCTCCACCGTGCTCAGGAACTACATGGAGAACGCGCCGGCACGCGTACCGTGGCCGGACTTGCGGTACCTCTTTGGCGAGATCATGTACAGCGGTCATATCGTGAACGAATTCGATCGGCTGGTGTGCTCGACGTACCTGAGCTACTTCTTGCGAGACGAGCTGCTCGAAGAGCTCTGCATGGTGCCGTATGCCGACGACTCAAGCGGTGGTGGAGGTGGTGCAGGAAGCAGTGGCGGTAGCGGTGGTGACACTGCAGGAAGCGGCAGTGGCGGTGGAGACGGCGGAAGCAGCAGTGGAGATGGCAGTGGAGGCGGATCCTCTGGGTATCTCCGTGGCGCGCTCCTCGCTCCGAAGCTCATGTCCGGATTCGATCGCATCCTCGAGCACATTGACCATGCGCTGCAGAACGACACGCCGACCGCGTTTGGGCTGCATCCGAACGCTGAAGTCGCATTCCGCACCGACCACGGTGAGAAACTTGTCAAGACGATTCTGCGGTTGACGCGTGCAGACGACAATGGCGGTGCTGCCACCACAAATAGCAAGGACAGTGCAGATACCGTGCAGATGGTTGCCGAGGGCGTGTTGCAAGACATTCTCGAGAACTACCGCGAGTTCCGATTCGATCTGCATGAGCTATTCTTCGAGAGCTCTGAGGTGCTCAGCGCTGCATCAAACGCGGGTGCGTCGTCAGGGAAGAGTGGACGCAGTGCGTCGAGTGCCGCTGCTGTCGCGATGGCGGCCGCGGAAGAAATGGATCCACACCAAAATGTGCTTCTGCAAGAGTGCGAGCGCATGAACCATTTACTGAACGAGATGGCACAGTCGCTCGTGGAGCTGGAGATGGAGTTCCGCGGCGAGATCACGCTCACAGACGCCGTGGAGAAGCTTCAGGATTGTCTTTACTACGAAAAGATCCCACCAAGTTGGGAAGCAGCGGCATTCCCATCTCGACGATCCTTGGCACCATGGCTGGCAAACCTGCAGCAGCGGATCGCGCAACTGCAGGAATGGAGTGCGCAGGCGCCCGAGTTGTCGCTCGTGATCTGGTTCCCAGGGCTCTTTAACCCGCAGTCGTTCCTCACGGCAGTGCTACAGACCGCGTCGCGGAAAAATGCGCTCGAGCTCGACAAATTGACGATCGTGACCGACATCACCAAGCGCAGCGTGGACGCGATCGATACGCCGTCGCGCGACGGGCAGTACGTCCACGGGCTCGCACTTGAAGGCGCACGCTGGGATTTTGGCAACGGGATGCTCGACACGAGCCTGCCGAAGGAGATGTACGTGATGATGCCTGCGATCAACTGCCGTGCGATGCTCGCTGTCCGCAAGGACGGTAGTGAGCGGCCAGCTGGTGGCAGTACCGGAAATGCTGGTGCGTTTGAGTGTCCAGTGTACAAGACGCAGCAGCGCGGACCGACGTATGTGTTCACGGCGCAACTACGCACGAAATCCCCTCCGTCCAAGTGGATCCTCGCGGGCGTAGCGCTGCTCATGGAGGTCGTGTAACAACCTGCATATCCTGTGTTTCTGTGTATTCTTTATCAGCTTTTCTGCGTGAAGCCCAAGACAGCACTGTGAAAATGAATGTCCAGCCTGCATGCTGCACACACTCGATAACAGGAAAATGTACATTCTTTCCACCTTTCAGTCCGTCTGGAAACGCGTCATTTTCGTGTTGTCGCGTTGGCGGATTGCTTCATCCACGTCCCCAATCCTCGCAGTTTCGAACAACAGCATCGATTCCGCTTCGTGATGCAGACGCACTGAGCACGCAGCGCGTTTCCCGCCATACGGGACTCTCTCTCTCTCTCTCTCTCTCTCTCTCTCTGTCGGAGGCTGGGGACTGTCGGGATGTGAGGTGCGCGGGGGAAATTGAAGAATGAGAGCACTCGCGCAAGTTGAAGCTGCTCAGAGTGATGGTCGGCTATGTTGCCTCTACATGCATTCATTTGTAACCAATCACGAGTCTGCACGTTGTATTTTGTCGCGGATGCGTGCACAGTCAACGACGGTAAAAAACATGTCGGTACTTTGAATTCATTCACTGTCATAATGCAGTTTTTAGTCGCGACAAAATGATACGACGCTGAGTTAATGCATCCGTCCACAAGGAGTTTCGTTCTCCTTGGCATGCGAAGAAGTAGGGCTTCGATGTGATGTTGCATTCTCCCAGCTTTCTCTCACTCAGTTGCTTTATTTAGCCAGCTCTGGCGTTCCAGATCCCCGTTGGCTGCTATTTTCTGCGGCCTCAAAATCTCCCCATTTATCAGCTGTTCTCGTGTCTTCCCCTCCGACGACTATTTGCAATCTTTCCCTTGCTCACGCACGAAAACTAATCACCCGTTTGATCCTCTCTCGAGCGACTATTGGCTGCGCTTGAGGCTCTACGACGACATGTCGTTCTTCACCAACAATGCGTACGCATCGTTTCATCAGCACCTGCCGCCGCCGATGCAGTCTCTGGAGGGCAAGGCCACTGTAACAACCTCGCCAGCCAAGAAAACGCGCTCGTCGCCACGGAAGCAGATGCTCATAGGCCAGTTTACTGGCCGCATGGACAACTCGTCGTTCACGAGCACGAGTTCGACGACGTCCACGATCAGCGAGTTCGATCCATTGTCGCCACTCAATCTCGCCCGTGCCGCAGATCCGTGGCACGGCAATTCGCTGCTCACGCCCAGCAGCTACTACTCGGGTGAGAATGATATAGGGGCTGCGGCGTCGCTCAAAGTGTACGCTTCGGATCAAACGACGGACGATTTGGACGATGAAGAGTGGGGCGAGTTCATGAACTTCTCGTCAGCGAAAGACCGCGAGGAAGAGGCACAACACACGTAAAGTCAAGACCCACAGCCAAGCTCGGCTTCAAGCGACTCAGTGACTCGACGACACGCCAACGGGGTCTCAATGAGGCACGAAGGTCGGGACGGCAGTGGCTGGCAGCGTCTGCCACACGCCAACTCTCGCGACAGTGACGATGCGAATCACGAAATGGATAGTGACCACGAGAGGTACAAGGCGATTCCGTACAATAAAGCCCCTCCACTACCTCAGTACAGAAGCTATTCTCAAGAACGAAGACCAAACTCGCCAGGTGCTTCAGCTCCCGAGTCGTTTGCGTCGGCGATTCTGTCGCGTTTGTCTTTGGCTCCTTTTCGAGTCTAAACTTGAATGATTCGCCCAGACCTTCGCCTCGGTCGTCCTGGACGACTCGGCTGTTCTCACGTAACGAGGAAATGTTCACTACACGTGGGTACGACGCATACGATGTCACTTTTGAGAATGGTCCGATTGGGCTGGAGCTCGAGACCGACTGGTATGGCCGCCAGGTAGTTGTAAAAGGCTTCAAGCCTGTCGGTGGCAACAACGAAGAAGGTCCCGCGAAGCGCTGCGGGATCATCCGCATCGGCGGCGTACTGACGGCAATCAATGGCGAGTCGTGTCTGGAAATGAACTTCCAGGACACACTTGCACGCTTGCGAGCCGTCAGCAAAGGCAAGCACGTGCTGCATTTTAAGTCGCTCGAGGCTGCAGGCGACCTAAGTGTGTACAACAACGACCTGGACATCATCCAGGCAAAGAAGTTTATCCACGAACACAAGGAGAAGTTCTACCGCCAGCTTCAGCAAACAACGAGCTCACCTACGGCTGCATCGAGCGGATCCGCGGCGAGACTGTCACGCCCTTCAACTTCCATCGAGAAGACACAGGCGAGTTCCTGATGGCATGCTCCTGCGTGAACGAAGACACGGGCGTGTTCCTCTTCCACACGCTGCAGGATTCGCATCTCCGTGAGTTCAAAGACTTGCCGCAAAGTGAGGATTCCGCCGTGTACCTAGGTCAAATGGTGCCGAACTTTCTAGGGACCGAGTTCACGGTGCTCGATCACCAACAGAAGCGGCGTAATGAGTTTGGATTCCTGGTCTACAGCTCGAACGTCATGGGACGCGTGCCGAACTTCCTCAAGTGCGTGTTCCCACGACAGTCTCCGGTCACCGACGAGGAAGACGAGGATACGTATGGTAGCTCCACAACTACGTCAGGTGTGCCATGTCGTGCAACTGCTGGGATCGGCAGCGGCATGGGCAGCAATAGCGCATCGTTCAATGTGCACAACACGATGATGGACCGCAATGGCAACATATCGGAGCGCTACAAGAAGCTCAAGCGATCGCGCACGCTCTCGATCGTGGAGCGACTGCGCCACTTCTCGCTCGATGACCTGAAAACGAGTCTCGAATATGCTGGTGGAAGCATCGACGTGCTCTGGCACGACGACGACGACCACACTGGACGCGCACGCTCGATGCGCGTGAAGAACTCGCGGTCGGCCTCGACGCGAGACATGTCAACGCCGTATGGCGCTGCGGAGCAGAACGACTACCAGTGCGATCTGCTCACAAATGAGACCAAGAAACCCGCGTGGAACGACGAGCTCGGTGCGTGGACGCTCAACTTCCACGGCCGCGTCAAGCTCGCGTCCAAGAAGAACTTTTTGCTCGTCCCGGAGCAGGGCAACGAGCAAATGGAGACCGAGTTCTCGGAGGAGAGAGTGTATTTGCGGTTCGGCAAAGTGAGCAAGTCGCGCTTCTCGCTGGATTACCAGGCGCCGATCTCGCCGCTCATGGCCGTCGCGATCGTGTGCTCGTCCTTTGCGCACAAAATTGCCGTCACGTAGTTTTATAACATGCGCTTTTTCATACAAATGCCACATACTGAATGCACCGTTTTCGTTCTCTGATAACTAATGCAGCACGATACACAATGCAACAACTCTTACTTAAATGACTAAAGGACTCCGTTCAAAATGGCAGCTCTGCAAGCGTCGTGCACTGCCTGAATCGTTAAAATGCGTCGCACTTATATGCATTATCGCGATACTGATTGCCAAACGTTGAGTACATACGCGTAAGTGGTCTGTGCCGTGACCACCAAGGAACTTCGAATCGCAATCGTCCCAACGCACCC
Source organism: Globisporangium splendens (assembly GCA_006386115.1). Lineage (NCBI taxonomy): Eukaryota > Oomycota > Peronosporomycetes > Pythiales > Pythiaceae > Globisporangium > Globisporangium splendens. The sequence continues at coordinate 28,181 of VFIW01000110.1, forward strand.
AACAAGTCTCTGCTAAGTGTGCTAAGGGCTCAGCCACTGGGCGAAAAGCTGGCACTCGAGAAAACGGTGGGTATCATGGCATTAGAATCGACTGCAAACCTCGTAGGCACCATCATCAGGTTGAAAAGCAATGTCACTCGAATTTGATCGTGCTCTGACAAAGTCGAGTCGCCATGCCTTGAGAAACGTTCGCGCTTGTGCATTTTAGCCCCATTCGTTTTGCACAAGAGGAGGATAGAGCACCACAAACTCGGCAAATTCTGCACGCATCTCAGCTGATGCGTCTGAAAATGGAGAGAATCGCCAAGATGAACACCAAAATAGGTTGCTTCATTGGATACTATTTTAAACCAAGCAAAACGGCCCGCATCGTGCTGAAAGAAAGCCAACCCCAGCAGGAATGGACGCATCTTGCTTGCCTTTCTGAGCCCAAAGTCAGTCGGAGCGCTTGCTTTTCCGCTTTCATCTCCTGCTGCTCCAAGGCGCCATGGAAGCATGCATCGCTCGTGGAGGAATCTCCCATGTGCTCTCGCAGGTATCCGTCAATAACAGCTTTGCCTCGAACTTCTCATGAGTCGGATAATCTAAAAAGTGGAAATACTGCACGACAGGTTCGCGCATCGCTGAAAAATCCGTCTCGGCCGTACACGCCTCGAACCTCACCGCGGTCGCTTTTCCACGGAGATGACTACCGTCCAGAATCACGTCCGAGTTCATCCTACTCGGTCGCTGAGAAGAAGGAGCTCGCGCGAAAGCAGAGCGACAGCGGCGATTTCAAACAAAGCGCTTCTTCGTCCGCAGCGACAGCTCCATCGATGTCTATGCTGCCTCCGCGACCTACAGAGAAAAAGAAGACTGAGTCTTCATCGTCATCTTTGACTGAAGACGCGGATCCATTGTCTGCGTCGTCATCATCAAGTCACCTCAAACTGGTGCATGCGCCAATTCTCGCGGCCGATGAGTTGCTGCCGACGGGAAAACAACATGGCATTTACAGCCATGAGGCGAGCAATGATGCGAACGAGAACGACGAGCATCTGGAGGCATCGCTGGAGCTGCCATCGCAGGTACGCACAAGCACTTCATGCTGTCGGACGACGAGTTCTTGAGACTAATGGAAGACTGTGTACTCTAATGGCAGGAGCAATTAGATCAAACGTACGCGATGGCACAGCGCTGTCTCCAAGAGCTAGCGTGTCTGACAGATCCCACCGAGGCCGACGAAACGATCGAGCACCTCCGCTCAGTCGTCCACTCATTTCTTCACCAGAGCTCGTTTTTCATGTCGAGCTCGACAGAATCAGCAAAAGTCCAGCGACTTCGGCTGGGTTTGTTTCATGCGATCGCAAATCTGGTTCTGGAGCAATGGAGTCGTTCAGCCGAGTGTGTTGTGGCACTTACGCCTTGCCTTCTCGATCTCTTCAGTGCGGATCCAGCGGTCTGCGATGACGTGGACTCTAGTGCTCAAGTGATTCTGCTCGGCAAATGGCTCTTCATGCTGAGCAAAGACAGTGCCAACGATGCTTTCTTCTGCGATGTCCACTACGTTGAAGCCGCACTCAGTGCAATCGCTAAAGTGTCTGTAATCTGCTGCAAAGAAGCGGTGTTGCGATCCGAGCGACATGGTGGCAGCAAACCACAGGATGATCTTAAAGTAAATGAGGAGCTCTCCTTTGAGTGTATCGTGCTGCCGTTCCCGATCAAGATGCTGATTTACCTGGCGGGTACGTTGAAAAATACGTCGAACGCCGACGAGAAGATGCTCAAGCTGCTCGCCACGAACGGTGCGATCGCAATCCTTAGCGACACGACGCGATGGCGCTCGAGTCAAGTGGCGCAAGCAAAGGAGATCGCGCAATTCTTGATCCAGACCACAGGGATTTGCGCAATCTATCGGTCGCGAAGAGCTACCAGAAGCAGTTCCTCGAGGCTCAAGTACCATCAAGATTGTGCTCGATGATCCCGGCGTTCATTGGCCACTTGGAGCTCATGGGGAATGCCTCTCGCATCCTGAGTAAACTGACGCTGCATGAACTTCCGCGAGCGCAGATCAACAACCACATGGCGACGAACCTGCGGAATCTGCTGGCAGTTGTCGACGCAGACCGGAACAAGTCGCTTTCGCTATTGGATCAGCAGCGGTCAGAGACTTCCCGTCATCAGGATTCGCTGCTGGTTCGCATGTACTTTGTGCTCGGGAATCTGTGCGCAGGGAACGACCGCGATCGTCAGTGTATCGCATTTGAGTGCAACGGCATTACCGTTTTGCTGCGCGCTTTGCAGTTCTATGCATTGCAGTATACGAACGGAGTGACATCACAGCAGCGTCATAATCGAGAGAAGGACGACGTTGGAGAGCAGACGGGGGAAGTGCTCGTGAAACTTGTGCGAGCGCTCGCGAATATCGCCATCAACGCCGATGTCGCAACAGAATTGAATGGTCGAGACGAGATGGGTGTCCTGCTGGAGACGCTCGACCAAGCACAGCGTGTAGGCGACGAAGAACTCATGCTCAACATCGTCAGCTGCATCACCAATGTGTCTTACTACAGCAGCGTCACGCCAGTTCCCGATCCAAAGTCGTCCCAGACGATACCAAGGGCATCCAAGTACAGCTTCATCGAGAGCAACCGCATAGTGCTCACGTCGCTTCTAGCGCAGATTCTTCTCGATCGCAATGAAGAAGCGGTTGTGGAAGCCACGCGCGCGTTTGGCAACTTGGCGCAGTTCAAAGATGTGCTCGCGTATATGAGTGACCACAAGGTACTCGACTGCTTTGTTGTGCTCCTCGACCACAGCAACCGCGAGATCGTGTACACGGTGTGTGGTGTGCTGATGAACGCGGCGCTGGACGAATCAACGCGCCGCAAACTACTTCAAGTGCGTGCTGGGGATGCTGGCAGTAGCAGCTCAAGTGGTGACGACCGCGGTGATGTGCGCAATTTGCTCCTTGGTATCGTTGAGTGCGCGGCCACCGACGATGTCGAGATGACGTGCATGGCATGCAAAGTGCTGTACAATCTGCTACTCACAAAGGACAACGCAAATGATAAGGCGTCTCAATCCAGCTTCCAAAGCAGCAGCCTTCATCGCGTGATCCAGCAGATCATGACGACGATGGAGCTGCGAGATCGTCGACGCAAGTCCATAGGGCAAAGCGGAAGCGACGACGAGGATGCCGAAGCAACGTCGAGCGATTGGCGGGAGCTTCGTCTTGTGCTGCCACAGCTGCTACGAAGCTGTTAGTCTGGGCAAACGCAGACATGCAAGCAATTGATACAAAGTTGGTCACCTTTGAGCTTCCTGTTCTCATTATTTTAATGAGCAAAGAAACGATAGTAAGCAATCACAACACTGACAACAGATACAGTACCCGGCATAGGACACTTGTCTCTCTCTCTCTCTCTCTCTCTCTCTCTCTCTCTCTCACACACACACACACACACACACAGTCTCTATGCATGCGCATAATGATCTTCCTTCGGATCACCGCTGATCAATGGCTCCAACTCCGCACCTTCGAGGAATGGCTCTGGCTTGTGCTTGGAGAACCAAATCGTGACGACAAGTGTAGCAAAAGCAAACGCGAGAAGCAGTCCGATCGTGTTTCCCAGCACACAATCTGCGGCCATAAAGCCCTTGACTTGATTCCCGTTCAGAGTGCCTGTCACGTTGCAACTTGCATTGAAGGAGAGCTTCTCCAAGATGCCAGTAGCTACAGGTACACAACGACGATTAGATATGATGATCTATGTATTGCACACACAATGCTGCTCAGCAAAGGATCTTACCGGCAGTAAGGAAGACCAAGCCGAGGATGCCAATGCCCAGTCCAATGTGGAAGGGACTCACTTGTGCACGAACCAGTCGTTGAGCGCCAGGGTAGAAGAACACATAGAAACTCACGAGGTACTATCAGCAAACAGAAGACAATGGACAGATGGGAACATAGTCAGAAAACAATCCGGGAACGAGGTAAAAGCGAAAAGCACTCACGTGTCCAAGAAAGAGGATCACCGTGAGCAAACCCAACCAACTGTGGAGGCTGTACAGGTTGGTGATGCCGTGCTCAATATGGAAGCGAAACACGGCGATTGCACCGATAACCGCACTCACAAGCCCAAGCGCATGCAACGACAGATGGATACGCTTGTTAGTATCATGGTCGAACGGCAGCGAAATGTACGCCAACGCCGCTTGTGAGGAACACACCACAAAGCCAAACGTCATGAGGACCGGGTGCCAATTGAACACGCGGCCGTCACCGTGCGCCCACGAGAACCCCGACAGATCCTTCTCCGTGATTACGCCGCCGACATTCACGTACTGCGTGAGACCCGAGCCCATCCAGATCCCCACGAGTACGAGGATGAGGAGCGGCAGACCCTGTAAAGAGAGGCATTTAACACATGGATACACGAGGGAAGCAGCATGGATACGAGCAGATATAAAGAGCTCGTACATGGGCCAATGCGCGGAACGCCAGCTCCACCTTCTTTGTCGGCAGCGTCGTCATCTTCACTCGCGCTTCTTTCTTCCTGCTTGGACTTGTTGCCTTGCGCGCGTTTTGCGGAATGACTGCATTCTCATCTCTTCAACTCACGAGTTTCCCCCTCATTAGGCAACCGTTCCCAGATTCCCTGCTTTATTATAAACTCGAGTATCCTCTTTATTATTGATAGCAACATTCACAGATGTTGACAAAATCATTGTGTAAAGTTGTTGTGCAGTGCAGTAGCAGTTTAGAGAGAATTTGCTGTGTTCGCGAGACGATATGATTAGGAATCAAGACCACCAAAACGCTGACGAGAGTTCAGCCAATCAGGGATCGACTAGGATTTGCATCACGAACAGTTTCTTCCAATGAGACGACCAAAGAATCGTTTTTACAAGGACATGATTGGCTGCAACGCGCAGCAAGTGAACCAAAGAGTGCACGTCATGGCTTCGTTCAGCCCTTCAACCACAGTTGCTTGGCGAGCGACGCTTCTCCAAAGAATCGCCAACGCTCTTTGGGAGGGAACCGCTGAACTGCAACGAGTATGAGTGTAGTAGAGTGCTGACATGAGACTGGCACAAAGGCACTTTTTTCAGGGATCGAGCCAACAGCCTCCGACTTGGCTGCAATCTGTGTGACATAGCGCACGAACATGGCTTGAATGAGGTCACTGAATCTGCCAGTGAAATAGCACGATAGAGAGCGGTGGCTGCAAGTTATCGTCGCACTCGCCCATCTTGTTCGCCGAGCGCATGGCAAAATTGTAATTGTCGTGTTGGGTCAGTGGACGAACAGCTTCAATTTCCTGTCATATAGACTACACCGGAGCAATATCCTTTCATATTGACTTCGTGGGGCATTCATCATTTAGACAGTTGATTTGACCCATGTGTATGGGTCAAACTTCCCTTTTGACCCTGTGCTCAGTCCATTTAATGGACCCTTTCAGGCATAGTTAGCAGATTCGAGGTACCTCAACATGTATGCGAACCATCTGATCCTCAAAAGGTTGCGCGAAGGTCGTGTCAAGTTCAAGTTGCAATGCATTCCAAGGACTATTTTTCTCGAATCAAAGACACGCACTGACTTCAATTCCATCCAATCAGCATGATTCTATCCACTCCCAAAGCAGTAACGAGAACCATCACTGCTCTAGCGTGGGGAGAGCCCAACGTGACTCAAAGCCTCAACGGCCCAGTAGCAGAAGCGCGCGGAAGCGAAGGCGAGAGCGTCCGGCGGCTGCGCGTTCGCCATGGAGGCCACGGGGGAAGCAGGAGACGCCGAGCCGCGCAGCAGCTCCACAGGCGCGCGCAGTGGTAGTGACGTCGCCGTGGGAGCTGCAGGTGACGCGGTGCGGACGGAAGTAGCGGTGACGTTCCCAGAAGTCGACGTGTTGGTGGACGGCGGCACGCTGTCGGTCGATGGCTTCGTGTACGTCGATGGCGACAAGGAGAAACAGGAGCCTACAGTGCCAGCAGTGGGGACAGACGTGCCGGAACTGGATGAGCGACAGAAGCAGTTGGTGTACGCGATCCACTCGCTCCAGATATACAATCCGGATTTCAACTTGACCCCCGAGGTGCTCGAGATCATGCGCGTGTTTTTCGAAGATCTGCATCCAGACAAGGATGGGACGATCACACTGCGCGCGCTATTTGACGAGATTGAGCGGTTGGATCCAGAGAAGCGGTTGGTGACCGAAGAGACACGACAACTCATGTGGTGCGATATCTCGGGAAACAGTCGTGACGAAGGAGAACGTATCGACTTCCATGGATTTTGCGAATGGGTGATGCGCTGGAGAGAGATTAGTCCGGCAGCTGTGCAGAACGTGTACACTTCGTGGGCGCAGCAGATCGCAATTGCCGACTTTGGACTGAACGAAGGCGATGGTGTGTTCGTCGTTCGGCCCGAGGAATTGCCGCCGCGCGAAGTGCTGAGGGTAGAGATCTCGAAACTTCTGCGGTCTAGAGAACGGATCAAGCCTCGTGCCTCTCGATCGCCACTGAGTAGAACCGTTTCGAAAGGAGGCGACAATAGCAGCAACAGCTCAGAGCGAGTCTCGTCGAATGGAGAACGCCAAGCTCATGGACTTGGCACAACATCGACCGATTCGATGGATCGCATTGCAGTTGAAGAGATAAACGAAACTATCAGCGAAACCGATCTTGAGTCTGAGGATGCTACAACCTCAACGGATGCCCAGGGCTCTACCTCTATGTCCAAGTCGTTCGTAGCGGGTGGCGCCGCAGGCATCGTTGCCAAATCGGTGTTGGCACCTGTGGAACGCGTCAAGATTATGTTTCAAGTCAACGAGAAGCGGCACTTTAGCTTTCGCAATGCGTTCAACCTGGGTCGCGAGATCTACGTTCAGGATGGCTTCCGCGCGCTCTTTCGAGGCAACATGCTCAACATTTTGCGCGTGATTCCCTACGCAGGCGTTCAACATTCCAGTTTTGACTTTTTCCGCCGAAAGTTCCATGCGTACAATTTTGCACAAGCTGAGAAAAGCAGATCGCCTCAGCAGTACCAGAAACTCAGCAATCTTCAGCTGGTGACAGCGGGTTCGCTGGCAGGTGGGATGTCTCTTATTATGGCGTATCCGCTCGACATTGTGCGCGCTCGGTACATGGTGCAGCAAGGGAAATATCAATACAACACCCTGTACGAGGCAGTCATGTCGATGTACAAGCGTGAGGGTGCCCGGTCGTTCAGTCGAGGTATCGTGCCGTCTCTGCTCGGCACGCTACCGTACACAGGTATTGGATTCGCGCTCAATGAGAAGTTCAAGCATTGGGTACGTTTTGCTTGATATTGCTGCTGACAAATGTAAGCACGAGGCTAACTCATGCTGCTGTGTTTGTCTTTTTTTTGTAGATGCTGGAATTCAAGTACGCTCGACTGGAAGGCGATGCGAAAGCGGACTCACCGACGCTGCATCCGTTTTCCAAGTTAGTCTGTTCCTTCTTCGCAGCATGTATCGCCCAAACAAGTACGTTGTGTCTTTTCCCATCATTCCCATGAATCGATTTTGGCAGACTGACAATGATACTTGGCTTCACATTTACTATTCAGCGACATACCCGATGGACACGATTCGCCGACGAATTCAGACGGATGGGTTCGTGCCAGGTGCACATGGAGAGTTGCGATACACAGGCATGACGACCACGGCGCGGATTATCTTTGCTAAAGAGGGCTGGCGCGGCTTTTTCAAAGGAGTGTCCGTCAACTGGATGCGAGTAAGTGAATATGCAATGCCTGTCTTAGATCGAGTTGAAAGTCGACTAACTTGCACAATCCTTTTATCCTCATGCGACAGAGTCCATTGGCCACCGGCATCAGCCTCACAACGTACGATATTCTCAAGGAACTGATGGGTATAGAAAAAATAGCATAAAGCATCGCGATTACAACTTAATAGAAATATTGCCCAGGCAAAACGAGAAGCCCCATCCATCCCATTCGCCAGACGAGAGCTTTTATTTCTGCACCTCTGGCGCGATCAACACGAGGTCATTCAAGTCGCTGGACGCGTTCATTCCGCCAAAGATGAGCAGAGCTTGAGTGTCTACCTTGCCTGTTCCTGCCGAAGGCAGTATAATCGAGCACCCAGCGTGCCCAAAGCGCTCCAATGCTGACACAGACGACGCAGGTAACGTTTCTGGACAATCCGCTTGACTCTCTTTGCACTTGGTGTCTGGCTGTGATGTGTTGACGCTCGCACGCAACCAGGATTCATGATCGTCGTCGTACACCCAGCAATCGTCACGGATCGCTCTGCCGTCAAAGCCGCCGAAGCTCACAAGAGAGCCATTGAGTTGGGCCGCGACATGCGAGCAACAATTCCACTCGCAGATGAGGATGAGCTGCCATTCCCAGGTTGTGACGTCGAGGATCGCCATGTCGGTGCAGATATTGCCGTCTCCATTACGACCGCCGCTGAAGCAGACCGAGGTTGGCGATACAAGCGCAGCGCAGTGGAGTTCACGTGGCTCGGGGATCTCTCCCGAGCACTCCACCTTTTCCCAGCGAAGGACGCACTCGTTCTCGTCCGTGTCCAGCGGGATATGCAGCAGGTATACGTCATTGAATGCTCCTTCGTCGGGCGAAGATCCGCCAAACATCAGTATGCGGCGGTGGGTGGCAGTATCTTCTATTCTCGGGTCATGAGGTAGAAGAATTGCTGCATGAGCATTGCGAGGCGACGGTGCCGGATCCCCAGTGACCTCCATTTTCGACCATTTTCGCGTTTCTGCAGGGTACATGTGAACAAATCCGGGTGGTATTAGGAAAGAATTGGTGTCGAACAAGAAAGCAACATACGTGTGTTGAAGACGTGGCCGTCATTGTAGACCTCGCAGTCCATTGTATTGAGACCGCCAAAGACGTAGATGCTCGAGCCCACAGCGACCGCCGAATGGCCACTTCGAGGAGGAAAATCGTCGCGTGAAGAAGGCAGCAGCGTCCACGTGCGCGAATCTATCGGTATGAGTCGTTTAGAGACGATTAGTGTAAATGCCATGCCACCAGTCAGCCTCATCTCGCCGACAACTTTGGAAAGATTAAGCAAGTCTTACCAAAATCAAAGATGTGCACATCATGGAAGCACGTGGCTTCTCGATTCGCACCACCAATCACGTAGATCTCGCCATTCTCAACCTGCAAATGCCCATAAAGTGGGCAAAGAAAGAACTCTCGACGGAGATGAAGTAAAACACAACACCTGGGTCAAGGTTGCGCCGCCACGCTGGGCGGGGCATATCGAGTCCAGTTTAAGCGCCACTCGGGTGATCGAGTACGCTGGAAGTGCCGCTTCTTCGTGGCGCGTGGACTCGTGGTCGTTCTGATTTCCCTCCATCTTCAGTGCGCAAAGGCGAATGAGAGTGCTGATGTCTGAGAGGAACTCGAAATGGTCTCGTGTGCGGTCTTCGTTTTTCGAAGAGTGCCAATTCACGAGCGGCACCGAAGAGCCACCAGGAAACGCGACCACTGAAGATCCCTGCGCTCTTTTTGGATGCAAGAATCCTTTGGATTTGGTTTTGTTTTTTATTTCATTAAATGAACTTGGATGCCTTTTGGTAAACAGTTGTCTCGAATGCGCGAGTCGTTCATTTGCGAGACGCCGTGAAGGGCAAATATGCCGGTAGGAATCGCTCCGTCTACCGTGAAGGTCTTCGCGAACCAAGCGACATTTGGACTTGAGCAGTAGCCGCTGATTCCAGGTGCAGCTATCGAGCCGTGGGGTTCAGCAGACAACGATACGCTTGCTGTGCTCGTGCCGGATAAACAACAGCAGATGCGTGAAGGTGCTGACACTACGACCATCAGCAGCATCGTCCAAAAATTGGGTCCAATCGTTGAGTAGTACATTACCCGCACAGCTACGCATTGCAGCTACTATTCGTCATATATCACTAATCGATTAGTTACCGTCTCTGTGCACTGAGTGCACGTGTGTGTGAATCTATTGGTAGTGTGCTGGTGGAGGTGGCGGCGGGATGCCTGCATTCGGCGGCATCATAGTGTGACTGGCCATCATCCCTGCTGGCATTGGCGGTGGTGGCGGAGGCGCCATGCCGCCCATACCCATCTGGTACATGCCCATGCTCTGTGGTGGTGGTGGCGGGGGCGGCGGCACCATCCCCATCGAGCCCATCGGTGCCATGTATCCGCCATTGAGATGTACCATCGGCGGCGGCGGAGGCACCATCGGCAGCGCGCCGTTGTTTCCCATAGCGTCTGCTGCACCGCCAGCTGCGGGCGTCGTGAACGCGAATCGTGTGTGCGGCTTGAGTTTGTTCGGGTTGCTCTGCGCCAGCAGCCGCTCGGCCTCGGAGCCGTGGCGCTCGTTGTTGCTGTCCTTCTTGTACGCGTACTGCACGACGACCTGTCGATTACACAGGTACTGTCCGTTCATGCACTCGATGGCGAGGTCTGAGGCCTCGAACGAGTCGAAACTGATGAACCCGAAGCCGCGCGACACCTTGGTCTCGGCGTCGCGCATGATCTTCGGGGTCTCGATGATGCCGCCGAACGCCGAGAACGTGTCGTAGAGCAGCTTCTCGTCCACCTCGGCGTCCAGGTTGCCGATGAACAGATTCGCGCCGATGTCCAGGTTCTTCTTGTCCTGCGATGCCTTCTTTACGCGCATCACCTTGCCGTAGAGCTGGATCATGTTCATCACCTTGAGCGCGTACTCGGCGCACTCCTCCGTGCGGAACTCGACGAAGCCGTAGTTCTGGTGCGTGTTCGTGACCTTGTCGCGCGGCATGTGCACGTTGATCACGGATCCGGCCTGCAACATCAGCTCCCAGAGTAGCTCCTCCGATACGCGGTCGTCCAGGTTGCCCACATACACCGTCGCGTCCTGGTTGCGCTGCTCGATCGCCGCCGACATGTTGGTTCCCTTGGTGTCTGCTGCTTTTCTGCTTTTGCTTTTGCGTTGTGATTGGGCTGTCCAAGTAGTGACATTCGATGGCACTCTTTTTAGTGGTTCACGCCACTATTTCGAAATATTTCTATAAAAGTAGACAGCTTTCTTCAAGATAATCACCAATATACACAAAATATTACATAATTTCACCAATATAGACTACAATTTGTAGAGAATCGCAAGTGTAGGCATGGCTTTCTGTCTGTGGGATCTTGAGCAGGTCAAATAAAGAAAGTGTGGGAAAATGGAGTTCGCGACGGCGGCGCAGGAGTGGACGGATCTGCTGCGCGTCGTGGCGCACGCGGCGTTTGCCAAGGCGCATTTCGGCGCGATCCTAAAGCTCGCGGTTACACTGTGTTGCGCTGCAGAGAAAGTGCGGAAGCGCTTCTGTTCTGTTGTGTAAGCGTAGCGGCGAGATGTTTGTGGTTCACGCTTGTTGCCGTTGTTGCCGACAGGATCTGGAAGACGCGATTGATGCGGACGCTATTCAAGCGCAGTGCAAGACGAAGGAGGTGCGCATTGTGCGCGTGGCCGTCGTATAGAGCAGTGTGGGCACTACCTCTTACTAATGGTGTTTGTGATGATTGCAGGAGGAGCAAGTGCTGCTGAGCTTTGCGTTCACGATCAAGCGGTTGCTGACCGTGATCATCCGCGACCGCATGAACTTTCTTGTGGTGGAGACGCAGACGCATCAGGACCAGGAAGAAAGCTCCGCGTCTCAGAAAGACTCCCTTGCACAGCAACAGGCGCTGCGGCAGAAGATCCCGAGCGACTTCCAGCTGCCATTCCTGCAAGCGCTTCGAGACAAGTACGTTGGGAGCTCACATGCCCAAGTATGCATGCATGCAAATATCGATAACGCATCCCATTTATATGGCTCCTATTTTATTGCAGCTGGAGTGCATTGGAGACTGCGGTTGGTGTCAACAAGTTCTCGCTGCCTCGCATCAACGAAATGCAATGGTAGGCTAGTGCATCTTGCACACATTCTATACAGAGAGGTGTGTGAGCTAATCGTTTGTTGTTGTTGCTATGCTTCTAGGCACGTCGAGGGTTCCATTGTGGTGATGAGAATACAAACGAGCGATGGCAACACGCGCACGATGCGAGTCCCCATGCGACAATTCCATCAACTTCGCTACAGCACAGCAAAAGTAAGAATACCTCAATTTGTTTAACGTTTCGCAGCTTTGCTTGATCTCATGGCTTTGTCATCTGCAGGTGCTCCAAGAGATGAACCAAGTGGAAGCGCATCCGATCATGCGTCTCACAAACGCCGATCAGAAGGCGCCAGCATCTGCTGCCACTGCTCCCTGAATGAATGGGCATACACGGAAGCCTATTTGATATTGAAAACAGTCACTCTCTATACATTATCCCACAACAAAAGAAGCACGGCAACAAGGTGATAAAGCCACATGCTACTATGATTTATGTGTCTAATTAGTTCTTCATGCGCTTCTTCGAGTTTGCAAAGCACTCGCCCCAGACGCAGATCGTCTTGCCGCGCATGATCTCGGAAAACGCTTCGAACGTGTACGACGAACGCGAATTGGCCTCGGCGGCCGTGATCTTCTTGGCGTCGACCTGCGCCTGCTGATCGGTCTCGAGAAGATCGTGCGGCGTCGCGGCCTTGTATTGCTGGAATGGGTACTTTTCGTCGGCCGCGAGCACGCGCTTCTCCGATGGGATCTGATACGTCTTCAGCAGCAATTCTATCAACATATCAAGCAAATCAAGTGCGGTTAGATCACAAGCATAAGAGCAGAGAGGCACGTAGAGGCTTCTTTACCGAGCAAGCGCTCCAGTTGCTGCTGCGTGATCTCCCGCTCGGGTTCATCCTCCTGGGGCTCGCCAGACGACTCGGTCGCGAGATCGAACAAACACTGCAGGCGGTCCTCGGCGGCGCCCTTGACGGTCATGGAGAACGCCACCATGAGCGCGTCCACGTCGATTTTCTTGTTCTCATCGCGCTCCAAACTGAGCAGCACACGCTCCAAGTGGTACTAGACGCCGCAGAGTGAGCATTTAGACACAAGAAAATCCGATACAATGAAAAAACGAAGCGCATATATGTGGACTCACCGCGTTACGCAGTCCATTTGGACAGGACTCGGCGAGCTTGAAGCCCAGGTACTGATCGAAGTGCTCCATCGCAGCCTTCCGCGTTGGGAATGCCTTGAACACACCCGCACGCACCGACTCGTACACCTCGGGGCTGTTGTAATAGCATACACACAAAGCACATGTGCCCATTAGCAAAGCAACAAAACTCAATATGCGCTTTCAGAATGCACCACGAGAACTCACGTGATGTCATTCGCGCTGCGCAGTTCCCAGGCTTCATAGGGCGAGATCACGGCTTCCTCGGCGATCGGCGCCTGCAGCGCGTCAAAGTTTTTCTTGTTCTGCGTGCCGCGGTAGATGTACAGGCCGATGCTGAGCAGGATGCCGCCGAGCGTGATGCCCGGGTTGCGGCTGAACCAGCCGGGTTTGTACTTTGGCGCTTCTTCTTCGGCGCCAACAGCCGCAGCGGTGTTCGTGTTGTCCGCCTTCTGCGTCGCAGCAGCCGCCGTCTGCTGGCTCGCATTGGTCTGCACGAACCGTCTCTGCAGTGTGGACGGTCTCGCTGTCACTGCGGCCAACGGCGCGCGGCTGCTGCGGCTCGCGACCGCGCGCACCACGCTGCGGGACACGCGCGTCATGTTCAGCATCTTCACTCGAGCAAATGGCAGCCCCTACCACACAAAATGCATTGTTGTCTATATTAGTGTGGCCCACGTTATTCTCCCTCAATATGTGAGACGTGGTCGGAAATTTGTGCATTTTGGCGTGGTCCACATTGTCGAAAGCACGCGCGATGTGGCTGGCGGATAGATAACCGGTGCGCACGCGGCAGCAAGAAGCTGGACAGAGAGGGGCAGCGCTTCCTTCTTCCCTCCCTCCCTTCGTGACACTCGCCAGACCCTCCGACCCCCACGCTCTCCCTCTTCTTCGCCTTGTTCTCTGGCAGGAGAATGCAGTGCTGAGTGCGCGTGTCTCTCCTCCTTCCCGGCGCCACGTTCTCAATTTGCTGTGCTTTCCTTTCATCCTCCCGAATACTCCATTTTCAGCAAGACAAGTTCTCTCTCTCTCTCTCTCTCTTCCTACAAGACAACGACGGTATAACGACAATTGCTGCAGATCTCTCTGGTTTAGACGGTCTGAAGGCGTGATTGTGGCATGATGGCGACGGATCCGCGGCGGTTGTATCGGTGCGTATACTGCTGTTGTTGTTGTGTTGTGGGTTTGTACCTACGATGGATCTACGATTTAGCGTTGTGTGGAAGTGCAAGCGACTGACGGAATGGATGCTGCTATTATTATGGACGATTTGATGCGAGCAGAGAGATCATTGAGATCGAGAAGCAGCTGCGCGAGCTGTTGCGCGCGAATCCTCTCAATTCGCAAGATGCCAATGTGCTTCGAAGCCGGTGCGTCTAGAGCTGCTTTTTGTTTGGCTTCAACCATTGTGGAAACTAACCAACGAAGCACATTACAATGCTGTTGCTGCGGAATAGACTCGTGGAGAAGGCGAAGGCGATCGCTGATGTGAGCCCCGCGTTTGCTGCGTCCAAGGAGATTGAGCAAGCGCTCTGGAAGCCGTGTTTCTACAAGCGCATTGAGGATTTCCGCCGTCGCATCCGGAAATACGCATCAGCGCCATCGAACGACCGCAGCGTGCGCGAGCACTTTGCGCGCGTGTCGACGGAATTCCAGCAGTTTCTAAGCGAGTCGTCGGCGTTCTATGAGCATTTGCGCGATGCGTACGCCGCGTGGCTATCAGCGAATCGCGTGAGCCGCATTGCGTCGAACCATGCGCCATCGTTCGCGTCCAATCCCCCAGCTGGCACAGCGCAGGATGCGATTCCGCGTTGCCGTCAGAGTCTGCACCGGTGCTTCATCTTCCTCGGCGATCTTGCGCGGTACCGTGAGCTGCATAGTCAGAAGGCGAAGAAGAATTTTGCCGCGGCCGAGAGCTTTTACTACAAGGCATTGGCGCTTCTCCCTGAGAATGGTAACCCGCACAACCAGCTCGCTGTTCTCGCGACGTACGTGGAAGCCGAGACCGTCGCGGTGTATCGATACTGCCGCAGTCTGCTGATCGCGCAGCCGTTTGCGACGGCGGAAGAAAACCTCGCACTGCTGTTTGAGCGAAGTCGCCAGCGTCCATTGGCTGCGCCATTGTCGATGGCACTGACTGGCGCCATGTCGTCGAAGGACAAGTCGGCGTTCCTCAAGAGCTTTCTGCATCGCCTCACGCGAATGCACGGCATATTGTTCTCGATCGCGACGCGCCCATCCAGCGCTGGCAACAACGGGTATGGCGCGACGAATGCGAATCCAGTCTACCCACGCGACATGGAAGCCGTTCTGTGCAAGGATTTGAATGTGCTCCTACGTGCTGGTGTAGTCGGCGACGCGCTCTTGCTCAAGGTCGTGGTGACGAACGTGTTTTGCCTCGTGCGCGCGATGCGAGGGAACACGAGTGCGAAGGAGGACTCGTTGCGGCTGTCGACGCTGACGATCTCCAGCGTGATTGACTACTTGGTCGAAGAGCTCGGAAAGAAGAAGACGTCTGGCAACAATGCGGAAATTCCAAGCAGCCTGCGGCTTCTGGGACCAGTGAGTGTGTTTTGCGACTTCATGCGTCTGAACCCAAAGGTTTTGAACGTTCTCGAGACCACAATGGACCGTTCTCCGGTATCGGAGACCTCTGCTTCAGCTCATTTCGCAAATGCGTTTTTGGAGAGTCTGGCGTCTCTTTTGAACCATTCCAAGTTGAAAGAAATGTACACGCCGCTTATCAACCTGAGAAACGATCAGCAAGAGCCACTGCGTGAGCAGCAATTGCTGCTGAAGGAGAATATCGAACTGCGTGGCTTTTCACCGTTTGCGGCGCTTTTGGAAAGTTCGTCGGCGTCGGCGAAGTGGAGAGATGACTTGGCAATGAACAGTTCAAGCAGCGGCAATGCGCCAGCGTTGGCTGAAAACGAAGCGGTGAAGATTCGCGCGTGGAATCTTTATCACTTTGGCAAGTTCCTGTGCGAAGAATACGAAGGTAATCCGCTCCTGTACCTGTACCAGGGTACGTTTTCGACGTCGCCAACGGTGGGAGCAGGCGGCTCGAATGGATTCTTGCAAGCTGTTTCGGGAACGCGCGACACGAGTGCTAGTGTGAGCCAGGTGCCATCGTTTGATCTTGGTCTCTTTGGTCCACAAAATACATCGGATTTGCAGAAGCCGGCGAAACATCAGCCCGACGAAGATGATGATGATTTCGACGACGAAGTCATTGTGTTCCAGCCATCTCCTGCACTGGCTCCGGTGCCTATTGCTGCCAGTGGCAGCAGTGCACTTCGTGGCGACACCAATTCAGTGTTTGGCGGTATGAGCTCCCCATTTGCAAATTTGTCTGCTGCTGGTCCATTTAGCCTCGGTCGACCGAGTTCCCAGACTACTCCAGATCCGACAAAGCGTAACTCGTTCAGCGATTCGTTTGGAAGCTTCGGGAGCAGCGGATCGTTCGGCTCGACACTCGGGTATCCAAATTTCCAGAGTTTCAACGACTTCGGCAGCTTTTCGGGACAAGGATTGCTCTCAGGGTGGGGAAATCGTGACTCGTTGGCAAACAACAGCAACAGCAATGCGCTTGGTAAACCTCCTTCGGTTCCGAAACTTGGTGGTGGATTTGGTAGTTTCGGTGGCAGCACCAGCGCAAACCAATTTGCGCCACTCATGGATCTGGCTGCTGTGGAGCGTGAGAGCGTTCTGTATCAGCAGGAGGAATCCAGTTTGAGTGCATTTTTCAGCTCGTCGCAACGGAGTACCAGCAGTGACAGCATGGACTTGTCGGCTTCGCGAACGTCGCCACGACCACCGCCACCGCCTGGCTTTGGCTCGCCGTCGCTGGGGATGCAATCGAGCTTCCAAGAGCGTCGGGGTGATGGTGTGACTACGAACCAGCCACCACAGCAGCAGCAATTCTACACTCGGAATCCGTTCATCAATTCATAAGCTACACGAGGCTCCTGTTGCGTTCTTGATGGTAGAGCAACGGGAGCTGTGGCAAGGGAAAAATGAACTAACTTCTGAGGGAGTGGGAGGAAAAACAAGGTCGAAAGTTGACTCTTTCGGCCAGTCTCCACCAAGTATCGAGTGATTCCACGGTCTAGAAGGGCTACTCATAGGGTTCGCTCGCTACACGCATCGATTGCGCAGATCCAGGCTGACGAGAATCAACGGAGACAAGCAAGCAAACAAATACAACAAGAAACACGGAATACAAAAAATTGGGCAAGACAACGGAAGCAAAAGACGACACGACCTACTCAGATGCGTCCAACCTCGTGAGGAGCAGTGAACTGACAACACGCCGGGGATTCGTAGTAGGAGAAAGCAGGAATGATGAAGAGCAATGAAGACAAAGAGGAAGAAGGCAACTGAGAGGAAAGTCCGGAATGCACGCAACGGCGACAAGAAAAAAAGCAACTGAGGATCATGGCATCAAATGGGTAACGGGAAGAAATTCGAGTGTCATTGGCTTTTCAATGGAGCTCGTTTGTGACAAGAGACTACAGGAGACAGGAACGAGCCACACGAGCATGATATGTGATGGGAAAGACGGTGGACTTTTACAAACAGCGAGGATCGAGGAGGCAAACAAGATAAAGAGAGAATGCATAAGTTCGTTTCGGCTTTGGAGATGTTCATGTGGTTCTCTGATGCTAATATCGTCGTATTTTATCCAATCCAGAAACACGAGTTTATTCTTCGTGCATATTATTGGTAGAAAATCGTAATATGGACCACCAAAATGGATCTGCTCCCTTCGTTTGCTGTTGAGAGCTCCATTTTCGAGAGAAGGCAGCAGCAAAATGGGCGGCGCAGCGAGCAAAGCGGCCACGTCGGCGGCGCCAAAGACGGCGGCCAAAGCAGCAGCCTCCACCACCAAGCAGAGCGCAGCAGTCAGCGGCCTGCGTTCGGACTTTTCGCGCAACGCCGTCGTGGTGTCGCATCTGGACATCAGCAACCGCGATCTGAACGGTGCGAGTCTCGTGCGCAACCCGAACGCGCCGCAGAAACCCGTCGAGCTCATGGAGATGAACCGTGTGCTACTGGACGACATGAAGAAGTTCGAAGACTACGAAAAAGTCGACTACCTGGTGGTATGTGTCTTGCTGTTGTTGTACATATATTCATCCTATACGCTTTGTTACATCGAGTGTATGTCGTGCTCACGACCATGCCGTTGTGATGTCCTTATAGCAAAACGACGACGCCTTCCAGGATACAGCGAGCGCCTACCGAGAGCGGCCATCGACGCCTACGGTGCTGCCACAAGACCGCACAGCGGCGGCGTCGGCCGCATTTGGAAGTGAAGTGGTTGATCATATCCCTGGCCGCCTCACGAACCGCAATTTGCGTGAGCTGCTGCGTCTGCACTACGAGGACCCGACCGCGTGGAGCAGCGCGAAGCTCGCAGAGCGCTTCGCGATGGACGTGGACGTCGTGCGCAGCATTCTGAAGAGCGTCGGCCCCGCGGACGTGCTTGAGCCGCGCGCCGCCGCCGAGTTCCCATTCGGCGTGTGGTTCGTTCCCACGTCGTCGAAGCGCCTCGAACTGTAGGCAGTAGCGTATGTATCCCCTATAATAGACCCTTCCTTCCCTGTTAGAATCGCTTGTGGATGGTTATTTTTCTTCAGTTATATTTCCTCTTCGGAACGAAATATATGTAAGTTACCTGGTGTGTGTGTATTTTGTTGTCTTTGGTTATATTTCTTTCGCTGTGTGCGCTGCTGTTGTGTGGATGTAAATTACATTGTAAGTAATGTATGGATGCGCATAGTTTACGCTCTGAAGGGGAGCGAGCAGAGCCGCTCAGGCGCTTGATTCTGGACGTCAGCCTCACTAGCACGAAGCAAGGGCCACAAGCGCAGACAAGATGAGCAAGTGGCAGCCGTTCAAGCCGTTCAAGTTCGCGGATCTGCTGACGCCGCAGCAGCGCCAGAAGGTATGAATTGAGCAAATACGCATGCAGACGAACGCGTAGGCGCTCTCTTGGCGCATGTGAATGGCCACGTGGGACGCTCTTGGCTTGCAAAGAGAGCGATTCGTCCTGCTTTCTGTCGCGATGGAAGCTCAAGCATTGGTTCATCGCTGCTTCAGTGTATGGTTTTACGTCCTTACATGCAGAATGTGTACTGACTGATATGTTATGTGCGTGCATGTGCTTCCGCTTCTTTGTTGTGTAGCTCCGTGAGCTGTTGCTGTTCACGGAGGCGTCGGGTACGAAGCAGGAGTTCCAGGCGCCGTCGGGCCACCAGAAGTACCGTTACCCTGCGCCTTCGAACCAGCCGGCTGCCCACGTGCCGTCGACGGAGAAGAAGGAGAACATTTACAACACGCAGTACTACACGCGCGACATCCGTCGCATGCATGTGCCGCTCGAAGTCGGCGTGCACCCGTCGATCGCCATGGAGAAGCGCGCGGAATTGCCAAAGGATGCCAAGCGCGGATCCCCTGGTAACAAGGTAGGCGATCGCATGCATAGGTGTATATTAGGTGGCTTGCAGTATGGAGAATGGTGGCTTACTTGTTGCTTGCGTGTGCGCAGAACCCTGCCGTGTTGGCTTACGACCCAAGTGGAACGCGTTCGGCCATGACCACCACCTACGGTGCGTCCACATTGTCGGTATGCTGGTGGCAGACAAAATCGCTGTTCTCATGCTATTTTGTGGCTATCCTGCTTCTTAATGTCTGTTAAAACAGAGGCGCGCGACAAGCTGATCCTCACGCACACGGCGACGCACAACATCCGCTTCGCGTGGGAGGGCAAGGACGAGGAGATCATCAAGGAGTACGAGTCCAAGAACATCCCGCCAGTGCCTGGCCAGCCCTTCGAGTGGGACATGCCGGACCGCGCGCGCATCCGCCGCTGGTAAGCAGACAGTGTCTCTTGGTTAAAAAGAACAGTCTGCCGGTGGCATTTCCACACCGTGAAGCTCGCATTTTTAAAAAAGCGGAGCTTTTTGGTATGGGGAGCTACGAAGGAGAGGGAAGATGGCGAGGAGCACGCACTTTTATATACTGGTGGTGTTGCCCGCGATCGCAGCAAAGTAAAACAAATAAAAACACTTGATACACACGCACACAGCGGCATGGTTAAACGCTGCTGTTGCTTCGAGATGCCACTGTCGCCATGGAGTGTTGAAGCCACGTTTCCAGACGGCTACTTTTAATTTTTCTCTCTATCAACCTTTCCTTATTGCGCCATTTTTCACAATATCATCTCGTACAGTCTCGTCATCACTAAATATAGGAGCACACGCAAATGTTGAACGAACTAGTTTCATATATTGCTCATTTATACAGGTATCCATAAAAGCGTGGGATCGCTATCTTTTTTTGGCAAACCTGTCGCATGCATTCAGTCTTCTTTCTTCTATCGCCAGGAAGAACGAGAACAAAGCAGAGAGAACGCGCCATTTGAGAGACGAACGCGCCCCGCATTCTCTGTGCTTCCTGCCCCTCCATACGCCCCAACTGCCCCACTAATCACCTCTGCCGATCATGCAGTTCACGACGGTGCCCGAGTTGCCACCGCTGCCGACGCCCGAGGCCGTCGCGAAGACCGACAAGTCGATCACGTTGCGGCTCAAGACCGACCAGCTCGACAAGAAACTCAAGTTCCAAGTGGTAAAGCTGTTGCGTTTATTTATATATATATATGCGTGTGGATATATTGTGTACTCACGGCGTTGCTGTTGTGACAATAGGGCCACAGTGAGCATGGGTACGTCTACTACTCGTGGACCGACTCGGAGCTCTTTTCCGGCAGCATGCACCCCGTCAAGGGACTCACGCCCAACACGGTGCGTACACACGCTTATTGTATGGGAGCGTGGCTGTTTGTCTACAGGTATATGCTGACGTTTATGTTGGTGTATGTACTCGCACGCATGCTCGTTGTATAAACGAACGACTGGGTAGAACTACGTGTTCCGCGCGCGCGTGGTTGACGAAGCCGCCAAGCAGTGCAGCGAGTGGTCGCCGCTGACCGCGTACGTCCGCACGTTCACGGTGCGTCTGGCAATATGCGCTTTTTACATGTGCTGTATTTGCGGTCGTGTCTTGATGTCAATTATGCCGTGATGTGTATAATTATGCAAATGAAATAGGAGGAAGAAGACGCCAAGCGTGCGGGCACGTACTTTGAACATGTAAGTGAGGCTGAGCAAATGCATATGAGCGTCTAATGCTAATGCAATATGCTGTTGATATGGAATTTCAAAACAGGCGTTGAAGCTTGAGCGCGAACAGAAAAGCATTTTGCAGAAGCAGATCTCCAAGCTCACGGTCATGTACGTCTTAGTGTTTTCTTCATTGACGTTCATTATGACTTAATGGCACTCATGTCGTTGTGTTGACTTTTGCCGCCGTAAATGACCAGGTTGGATGACAATGTGCGCGTGAAGACGGACCCGGAGCGCAAGTCGACGGTCAAGATCCACGAAGACATGCTCTCGAGCCGCCGCATCATCGACACGACGGTGTCGAAGCTGCGCTCGGAGCTCACGATGCAGGCGGCGGCGCTGCAATCGATCAAGAGCCAACGCGCGGCCGACGAGCAGATGATCCAGGACCTGCTCAACGAGCAGGAGAACCTGCGTCGCACGCAGCTCCAGCAGAAGGACCAAGCCAAGTACGAGCAGGAGATGCAGCAACTGCGCGCACAGCTGGAGAAAAACGAGCAGGCGCTGCACAAGCACCAGGAGCAGGTGATCGCGAGCCACGATCAGATCGCCAAGTACGAGGCGTCGCTCGCGAAGACGCAGGAGGAGATCAAGCAGAAGGAGGACGAGGTGGAGCGCATCATGAACGACTGCAACCGCATGGTGCAGGAGCAGGCCGACCTCGCGGCCGTCAAGCAGCTCGAGATTGAGGACGCGCTTATGGAGGCGAAGACGTCGCTCGAGCAGCAGTTGGACATCAACACGTACCTCCGCGACGAGGTGTCGCGCTTGCGCGAGGAGAATCATCACCTGAAGAACCAGATCCAGGAGATGGACTCGGAGATCGCGCCCAAACTCTTTCGCCTGGAGGACGAGAACGAAGAGCTGCGCCGCCAGCTCGCTGCGTACCGCCGGTAAAGCAGCAGTCGAAGAATCAAAAAGCTGTAAGTATGCTCCTGCCCCTTTTTGATTGTACTATTCATTTTGACTTTCCATGCCACACAGTTGATAGTTGATTTGGAGTCTCCATATCGTGTCACGTTTTAATATATATATTTTTTGAATTTGTGAAAAAGAGTCTTTCTTCATAGCAATACGCTTAGAACCCGTCGTCATCCTCGTAATCGTCAAAGCCCCCAAGTGTGAACGCGTTTGCAGAGCCCAACGGGGGAAGTCGTGATGGCGGAGAGCTCGCCGAGAGCGCTGGTGACGGATCAAACGTGCTCCGAGAGACCTTCTTGCCTGGTTTCTTCTTGCCACCGTTCGCCATGGCCTTCAAGGCGCGGTCTCGGTCGTCAAAACTGTAGTCGCCGTCGTTCGAGGACCCGACCGACATGCCGTACGCGCGCTGCTCGACGCTCCCGTGTATGTGGTTCTCCAGGTAGCTCAAGCCCTTGAAGGACGCGACGCCGACGCTGCCTGACATGCTCACATCGTCATCCCGGCCGACGTCTTCTTCCTCGTCGTCGTCCTCGTTAGCCTCCTCCTCGTCGTCGTCCTCGGCCTCAGCTTCTAACTCGCGGATGATCGCCTTGACTGCGTTCAGCGCATCGCAGTTTTCGCTCGAGGTCGGATCGGCGTGCTTCCAATATAAATACAGCGGACCAATGTACTTGAACGATCGACGCAGCAAGTACGGATCGAACGGGAAAAACGTCTCGAGCGGCTGGCGCTGGCCGAGAAGGGTCGACGGTGCACTGGCGTTCGAGCTCGGCGCCTTCGACCGCTCCATGGTCTTGGTCTTGGTCTTGAACGCGCCTTTGCCCGAGCTGCTGATCGCCTGATCCACGCGGTCGATGCACTCCTCCGAGATCAGGTCGAAAGTCTCGACAAAGTTCAAAAACTCGGTCGCGACAGTCTGCTGGCAGAATGCGAGCGGACAGTACGACGTCGACGTGATCAGCAGCCGCTCCCAGCCGAGCGTACGCAGGAAATCGTAACCATTTGGCGTCTGCGCGATCTCCAGGCCTCGAAAACACAGCATGTAGCACACGGTTTGCAGCGTCGAGATGAAGATCGACTCTTGGAAATTGCCGCGCGTGTCCTTGGCTTCGAGTTCGGCTGCCTCAGCTTCAATGCTCGCTTCGGCATCTGCGTCTTTTTGCTGCAGTGCGGCATCATAAACGTCCATCTGGTCGTGCATCCATTTCAGCAAATGATACAGCGCCTTCTGGATATACGCGACCGAAATGTACTTCGCACGCGCCAAGAAGCTCGCCAAGTACGCGCCGCAACTGTGTCTCGTGACTGGCGGCACCTGTGGATCCAAAGACGCAGCCAGGAGTTGCGAAATCAGCACATCCTGGAACTGCGGGTCCATGCGGCAGACGTGAAACAGGAGAAACTGGGGATACTTGGATCGATGCGTGTTGAGAATGGAATGCTCAAACACCTTGAGCAAGTACTTGAACACCAGTGCGGCTTTCTGGACATTTAATGCAGTCGCAGCATCCTCATTGGTGCTCTCACTGCCACTCGCTGGAGCGCCCACGATCTCCTCAATATGCGAAAACATGATCACCATCATCTGGTCGAGTTTGTCGGCCATCTCGTCCAATTTTGAGCTGTCTGGCGGCAACAACTCATCGTCGAGGAAATCGTCCATCGTGAAAATGTCTTCTTCTTTCTCGTCCAGTTTGATCTCAACGTCCACAGCGACCAATTGGTCCACGATCAACCCGAAAATGCGTTCCTGCAGCCCTGGGACATACGTCGACAGCTTCAGCACGTTCTTCAAGTACGCCACCTGGAACGGCGCGTCCAAGCGCTTGTGCGGAAAGTGCTCGCAGATCACTGGGAACAGAATATTCGCAGCAGTTGGTACCAATGCAAGCACGCGCTGATATGTTTCGTGGACAAACGAATACCGCTGTTCAATGCGCGCTTCGACGTCAATGGGCTCAGACGCTGGTGCTGGGGTAGCCACCGACGCCGCTGACGAGGTAGTGATGCCGCCAAAGCTGGAGCCAATCGAGATTCGCTTGATTGCAGTCGGCGCTGCAGGTGCATTCGCGGCTGCGACGAGTGCCGCGAGCGCTGGCGGCAATTGCTGCGGTCGACACAAATTCCGCGTCAGCATCTGCAGCGTTGGTAGCACATAGACGGTGTTCGACGACACCAGATGCACGATGAACCGTGTGAACGCTTCGATTTCTTCACGCTCTTCCAGGAACGTAAACTTGAAGAGAACGTTGAGGAACTGCTGATATGCGTGCGGCTCCTTCGCCATCGTGGAGATGCAGCGCGGCAGTGCGAGATAGATCTTGCGCCGCGTCTTCACATCGGACTTGCCCGGCGTCGTCAGCTGCTGGATGAGGAAATCGTAGTTGGTCGCATTGCCCTACAGAAATCATCGATAGCAGCAGCAAAAAAAGAACAAATACAGCGTCCCAATGAGCGCATAGCGGTCAGGTACTTGGTTCTGGCGCATATCAACCCAAGAGAGCTCCGCCAATCGCTCCATACAGCGACCACACAACGCCAATGAACACAGGAAGAGCGCGAGCGGAAGACGCACCTTGAGCTTGAGGTCGAGTGCGTTCTCGATGAACTGGTGCATCGTCGCCAGCTCGTCCTCGGCGATCGCCGCCATCGCCGTCACACCACTTCCAGCCATTCTTCTCGTACGAAAATGACTGAAGCATAACAGTTGTCGAAGCAGCGGCGACAGTTCATTGGCTGAAATGATGAGTAATTGCAAAACTTGATTGGACAGTTTGGTGCTCAGTTTTGAGCCAATCATAGATTGCGGGAACTCGCTCACACGTCACAGGTGTCGGAATTTGGCGCTATTCGAGCACCGAAAACATGGAAAATGGCGCGATGTTCATGGCGAGTGGATTGGCAAACTGCACGAAGACGATAGGATTCACGACATGGCATATTTACGCACTGGACACAGCCATATACATGCATACGGACACACAACGGACATGGTGACTTGGCTTCTTGTTCTCTATAGCGACTGACACTTTGTTGCTTCTTTCACAAAACCAGTTCGCTGTCATAAACTGCGGATCTCGACTGGCGACGACGAATAGATCTTGAGCTCGAACGCATACTCCTGGGGCTCGAACGTGGATGGCAAGATCACGTACCAGCCCGCTGGAAATCGAATGTGCTTGCCTGTGACAACGCCAGATGGGCTCCCACCGGTGTACACACCATCATCCGAGGACGCACCTGCGAACGCCATGGTCGGATTCGACGACAGCATCAAGTCGCCGTTCGACGTACTTGCAAAAATGGAGACATTGATCGCAGGTGCTGGCATGCCTGCGTACTTGGAGTGCGAGCTTTTCACGACTTGCAATCGCACGAAAAGCTCCGACTCATGCGAGACACGGACGAGGTACTTCGGGTTGAATGTGTAACAGCCGTAATTGGAACAGCCTGCGGCAGACCCCGTTTGGAGATCCCATCTCCCTCGAATGTGCACGAACTCCATGCCGTACCCTTCTGGAGGAATCGCGCGGCAAGCCATGACGGCATTCGGTGGGTCGCTCACGACACGAAGTGTGAACGCACTCTTCGATCCAGGCTCAAACGTTGACGGGACCAACACGAAATCACCAAGTCCCGCGAGGTCGCCGGCATCCATCTCGATCATGCAAAACCCTGGACGATACTCGCCTGAGCTGAGAACTCGCAGAGATGACGCATTCGAGAGTCCACAGAGACGCTCGCACGTATGCAATGCAGCACGCAGGTTGACTGGAGCGCTGGCAGACGCAGCATCTTTACGCATGAACGACGCTTCCTCCAAAAATACGTACACATGACCGCACGGTGACGTGAGCCGGATGTGGTACTGCGGGTTGTTCATGAACGATGAGAAGAACGGCCGACCACCAGCCGTGAGGTCGTCCCACTCTCCTTGAATCTCCACACTACTCGATCCTGCAGTGAGTATCTGTGGCACAGCCTGGAACGTGAACTGCGAGGTAGAAAACACGGAGATCGTGTAGTCGAGCGGTGCAAACTTTTCATACTGAGACGCGACGAGGGTCTACAAATTGAAACAAAAAGCACAACATAGTGAGAATGATGGAACACAGAACAGCATGAGCGCGTAACACAATATCAGCAAAGGATACTCACAAATAAAGGTTCTTGGTCGGCTTCAAGGTCCACATCAAGACTCACGAGGGTGTGTGGATTATTGCTGTAAGTGCCACGCCACAACGCATTCTGACTGTAAAACACGCGCTTTCCAGACTTCCCATGGTACACATGCAGTGTAAGGAACTGCTGGGAAGCATGATCGACGTCTCGTTCCACCACCCGAACATGGCGCGTCAAGAGCACCCAGACCGTGGTGGACGATGTCGTGGTGGACGACGACACAAACTGGTCTTCACGTTGGAATGCCAGCGAGTATTGCGGATTGAACCCAAGCGTGATCGAATCGTTTGCTGGTCCCAGCTCAACCGGCCAGTGCTCATGACACACATCCTTGAACGGGAACAACGCCGGATTCCAGTTTAGATAGATACTCTCGTAGTACTTTTTGACCGAGTCCAAGTCGATCCAGAACAACCCATCATCGTCTGCTTCCACGTGTGCACCAGCGACGTCGCCACCGCGTGAATCAGATCGATAAAACTGTCTTTGATATGCGCGCAGCTCGTCTCCGACCGCACTCTGCCAACATGCTTCGTCCCGCTGCGAGAACGGTCCTTTCCAACTCATCTTTCGCCACGGGTTCTTCAATTGCAACAAGCGCTGCTTTCGCTCACTCCCATCTTCAGCAGAGGTCGTGACGACTTCATATACATTGAGTACTGCGTACACATGCATCGGCACGAGTCCGATGCGTTTCGCTTCCTCTTTCTCGATGTCGCCCGTCGACATCGTGATAATGCAATCGCCGTAATGAAATGCACTCTTGAGTTGCTCCCAGAGTCGATCTTCTTTACGCGAATCGCTGATGAGATCTGTGATAGCAATACGCTCGGGGATCCAACCCGTAAGCGCAAATAGATCGATGCCCGAGTTGCCACCAGGAAAGTCGTACCCACCGTTGAGTTTCAGGTACGCTTTCTCGATCAGACTGACCCAGAGTTCATTCTCCTGAGTCGTGCACGAGGATAGCAGCTGGCCCGTCGTGCCGTTCACAGGGAGCAGGTCGTCGATCACCACCTTTCGAGGCACGCCGTTGGCCCACAATTTCACGACGTACTTGCCGCACGGATTGTACACGGGCGTCTTCGTGACTGGGTCCACCGGGTATATGATATTGGTGATCAGCGGTTTCTTGAAGCGCTGCTCGTACGCAGCAGTGATACACAACGAAGCGACGAACGAGCAATCAGTCACGATATCTTGTTTGACGACCTGCGGGTTGATATTGGCGATCATGACAGGAGGTTTCCCACACAGCTGGGAAAATTCACTCGGTCGCATCCACTTAGCTCCTTTCCGGAGCTGCTTGGCGGACAACGGCACTTCGCCATCAGGATCTACGAACAACGTCGGCGTCTCAAACTGTTCTTGGGTGTCCAAATCGTCAAGCCAGGGAACAAACAAATGACCGTTGATCAAAGACGAGCGACGGAGGACGTCCAGTTCTTGCGGCGTGTACGCTGTGCCGGACTTGGACTCGGAATCATGCGCTGTCGCAGGAGTCACCATCACGAAATTGCTCCCTGCGGGTGAAGCACTGGCTGCATACGCTGGTAACACGCTCAGATTCTTTGTCGCCGACAGCAACTCGTCATCGACATCGGCCGGCGGTTCGGGCCATTCCAACGAAGAAAAGCTGACACGCGGGTTCAGGAGTTCAGAGGACGGTGGGGGAGACACCATCTGATAACATGGCGCATGCACAGCATTCGATTGACTCGCTTTCAGCTTCGACACGTGCTCGATAATATACTCAATCTGCTCTTTCACAGCCGCCTTGGACGCTGAGTCTTCGGCCGGGAACGCCGAGTACGCCTTCATGTACCAATCGCCGGCGACCAAGTACGCCTCAACGACGTCGTCTGCCTGAGCAGCGTCGTTCGCTTCTTCCTTGAGCTTCGCCCGCTCGTTCTCCTCCATGGCGCGGGCGAGCGCGTACGTGCTCGTGGCCTCGAGCTTGTCGACGCGCTCGCGCAAGCCCTGGATCGCGTCCTGCACGAGCTGCCGCTTCGCCGCCGACTCGACGATCGCGAGGCGCGAGAGGATGCGGATGGCGTCCTGGAACTGCTGCACGGCGCGCAGCAGGTCGCCGTCCTCGCGCTCGAGGCTCTTGCCGCGCTCGGCGCTCGCGAACGCGTCCGCGTAGAGCTGCTCAGCCGAGGGCATCCGCCGCGGCGGGTCCATCCTTCCTTCCCTTGTTATTATAGTGACAACATCGCAACATTGGAAGAGGGAGGCGTACCGTGGGTGCTTGGAGAGTGCCCCCTCCCTCACTCTTCACACCGAATTTTGGTATCCGGATAAAATACGTATACCAAATGCTGAGATATCGGGATGATGGTACTCTGTGAATGTCCGTAAATAACGGTTTTATATACGGTCAGTCGTCTTTCATCACAAGAGATGAAGCCGTCTTGAACTCTGCTCGACTTGACGTCGTTTGAGAAAGCAACAGAGCACAGCTAGCTTTCGACTGAGGTCCGGACGCGGTAGCGCTGAGGCGAGCGTGTCCGGACGGTGTCGACAGTCTATTGGTGCTCGCCCGTTTTGTTCTATCCGATTAGCAGCCATATGCACAGATTATTTTATGCCAACGACGGTGAAGTCCATATGGTCTGAACTGTGAATCCTTTCGCATAGACAAGGATGCAGCGGTACTAAATGCGCCGATTTCATTCGGGTAGAAAGCCTCAGAGACTCATAGTCATGTCTGCTAGACTAAATGCATGCCCAGTATTATAGGTAACCTGACCAGATGCACGCATGCTATTGCTTCCCTTCACCAAACATGGTTGCATCGATGGCGTTGGTCCGTGTCTGTCGATTGTCTGAACGCCGCGACAAAGACAAATGATTTATTGGCTCTGGTGCTGCAAAAGTGCCGCAACGAACCTTTGCTGTAAAATTTCCTAGTGCGACACAGCAGTAACAGGAGGTTGGTCGATTGCTCACTGACTGAGGAATGATGTGATGGTGACAAATTGATAACTCCGCGCTACAGCAGCATCACTGTCGAGTGATGGTCTGTCAAATGTCGGCTTCATGTACCCATATGCAAACTTCAACTTGCAGTGTGCACACAAAAGAGTGATGGTCAGTGAACATTCTGCAAGCACAACTTCATGGCATTCAAGCGTGGAGACATCGAAAATCTCAACGGAACGTACATGCGATCTCGTTGCTTCGCTGGCATAAACTCGCTGAGCATTTGTGGTATCTCGCTAGTTTGGAGCGAGGTATAGATGAGTAAACCCAGATTTCGCATCAAAAATGCAATAAGGCGTTTCGCACGTACTCTGTCATTGCGATGTAGCCACGGTTCTTGGGATCCGCGTCTTGGAAACTCGGATGCAATTCGCGCCGCGCTTCAACATCTTCACCAAGGCAAGAGCGAAAGCGACGCAGCTCCTTACACATTTGGTGAGGTGTCTGATCTCTTGACGATGGCTTGTCCCTTTGCTTTTCTGCTCTCCACTGCAAACTATGCAAAAAACAACGGACATCAACGACTCAGTCTTCGGTTGAAATCGAGGGCTAGGTCGTTGATATCCGTTGTCTTGCACACTTTATTGCCTAAATTAGCACATCACAATAACCGAGGATGAGTTTCAGATCGCCGAAATGGACACTTTGATGGGTTGTCTGGAACAC
This sequence comes from Globisporangium splendens, assembly GCA_006386115.1. Taxonomy (NCBI): domain Eukaryota; phylum Oomycota; class Peronosporomycetes; order Pythiales; family Pythiaceae; genus Globisporangium; species Globisporangium splendens. The sequence continues at coordinate 58,164 of VFIW01000110.1, forward strand.
TATTCATTGATCTTCGTCGCAATCACAGGTCTTTTACTTTATCATTCGTCATGCGTCTAGATTCCCGACAGCTTTGCTGGATTCGACCAGCGATTGGAAAATCGTTGGCTCCTTGCTGTTCAAGAGAGCTGCGGGTGTGTCGAACTCTTTCACTTCGCCTGCATCGAGCACCAAGATCTTGTCGCTGTCGAGGATCGTCTCGAGGCGATGCGCGATGCAGAGCACGGTCTTGTTTCCGCCACCAAAGCTTTCTTTGACCGTGAGCTGGATGAGCTTGTCGGATTCCTGGTCCACATTCGCTGTAGCTTCGTCCATGACGATCACCTTGCTCTCACGAATCAACGCACGGGCGATACACAACAGCTGGCGCTGACCTACAGAGAGGTTGTCGCCCTTTTCCGCGACTTCGTACTCGAGTCCTTTCCCCCATGCACTCACGGTATCGTGAAGATGTACTTTCCGGAGCACCTCCCAAAGTTCCACGTCGGATTTTTCAGCGAACGGGTCCAAATTCATGCGCAAGGAGCCACTGAAAAGCATCGGATCTTGCGGGATGATCGTCAGCTTGGATCGCAGCTGCTGCACCGTGATCGTCGAGATATCGACACCATCGATCACCACTCGACCAGCAGTACACTCTACGACGCGGAACAACACGCTCATCAAGCTGCTCTTCCCCGAGCCCGTGCGGCCGCAGACACCAACTTTTTCGCCACTTGTGATGGAGAACGAGACGTTTTTCAGCACCAGTTCGAGGTCGTCTCGGTACCGCATCGTCACATTCTCGAACACAACACTCCCGCTTCGCGGCCACTCGGGTGCGAGGAGCTCCCGGTTCGTTGGCGAACATTTGTAGCCCTCAGCATCCAAGGATTCGTAGTGTGCGATCCGCTCAAAGCACGTCATGATGTTTTCCGTCATCGTCACAAGCGTCGTCATGCGCTGGAATGACGACGTCAACTGAGCAGCGTACGTCAACCCAAGCCCTGCAACCGCAGCGCCAAGACTCTCCTTCGTCGCGACGGCCAACAGCGCGACGGATGTAATGATCGAAGACACGAGCCAATCGGTGCGCATCGCAAACCACCGCGAGGATGACTGAAACGCGAAAAAAAACTTGGCGTTGTGGTTCAGCAACTGTTCGCATTTCTGCAGGAACACATCGCTCATCTTGTACGACCGAATCGTTTCAATGCCATGAATCGTCTCCGACACCAAATTGAGGAACGGCGAACGCGTGATGCCATCCAAGCGCTTCAGTTCACGGGCCGATGCCTGGTACACACGCGTCACAAACACAAACACAAAACCGAGTGGCAAGTACAGGATCAACACATACGGGTTCGTCGCTGCACAAACAAGGAACGCCGATGAGATCTGGAATAAATACAGCAGCATCCACATGCTGAAGTATGGCAACGGGTTGTCCACTTGATCGAGATCCCGGGAAAAGCGGTTCAACACTCGTCCGACGGGAGTGACGTCAAAAAACGTCGTCACGGGCGCCGACAGCACTTTCCACATGTACTTGAAATGCAAGTTCGCGGAGCAGCGCATGCACATTTCCGTGTAAAACACGCAGCGTGCAAGAACCAGAGCCGACGCGACAACAACGAGCCCCATGTAAATGCCCAAAGACGTTCCCTGGCTGTAATGGATCGCACCGTTCGACCATTTACTGAGGAACCAGTCGCAGAAGAAAAGCGCGACTTGCGCGATCGTGAACAAGAACAGGATCGTTATGCCGACGACGAAGCCATTCCATCCGCAGCAATCCAGGTATTTCACATACGTTCTCCAATTGACGGATCCAATCAGTCGATCTTCTTCGACGATCAGCTTCTTCTGCTTCGAGTCCTTTGTCTCGTCTCCTGTGGTTTCGATGCGCGAGGTAGCTATTTTCTTGCTAGCTTTCTTGACGTTGCGTTCTAAAGCAGAAGCATCGTCTTCGTTCTCCATATTATCATCTTCTCCCTCAGCAGTGGATGCATTTTTACGTGGCGACTGCGCCAAGAACGGGAATTCACCTCTTAACTCGCCTAGCGTGCCGTCGCCGATGATTCGTCCGCCCGACATAACGAGGATGCGATCGGCGTATTGCAAAAAATGATAGTGCGAGTTCAACACAAGCAAGCGCGTCTTCTCCTTCGCGATGCCGTTGAGTCCATCCGCAAAGACCGAGTTCGCGACGTGCACATCCAGAGCGCTCAGCGGGTCGTCGAGCATGAGGAAATCGCAGCGACGCACTCGGTACATCGCGCGCGCAATACTCACTCGCGCTTTCTGGCCGCCACTCAAGTTGATGCCTCGCTCACCAATTTCTGTGGCATCCCCCTGCTCGAGCATCTCAAAGTCAGGCACCAATTGGCACGCGGATACCACATTCTGGTAATGCGTCGCGTCAAAGCGCTCTCCGAAGAGAATGTTCTCGCGCAAGGTCTGATTTTGAATCCACGGCTGTTGACTTGAGTACGCGAATGCGCCGTGCACGTCGCGCTCGCCCCTCGTTTGCAGCATTTCTCCAAGAATCGCGTTAATGAGACTCGACTTGCCGCTCCCGACAGTGCCAACAATCACTGTCAGTGTGCCAGGTTTGATCGTAAGATTGATATCTGACAGGTTCGACGACTCGGCGTTGTGCAGCCATTGGAAATCGGCATTGCGAATAGAGATTTTCTGCTGCAATTGCGCACATTTGCTGTCGTCGTCGTGCTGCTTGTCTTCGACTTCGTCAGCGATCAGGAAATCCGAAATGCGCTTTGTGGACGCCGCTGCTTCCGAGACGTACACTGTCGCGTTCGCAAAGATACTGAACGGCATCTTGCAAGCATTCGAGAGCGCGAGGATCACAAACGCCGTCGCGACATCCAGCGTTTTACCCAAAAGAATGTACGTGAAGAAGCACACGGCATTCAAGAACGACGGCGCGAGAAACATCAGCACGGCGTTGTACAGTCGCAAGTAGTTGTACTGCCGCATGAGCGCGATCTCGCTGTCGCGCACAGAGCGGATCTTTTCGCTGATCGAGTTTTCCCATCCGTAGAACTTGATCACGCGGATGCCCTGGAGCACTTCGTTGGTCACTTTCACGCGCTCAGCGCTCACTTTAGCGATCTGGCGTCGGTAAATGCCCACTTGGCGTGACGTCGTGAACGCGAGGTAGATGATGAGCACGATCGTCGCGGCACCCGCGAGACCCACGTACACGCCCATTTGCGTGCCGATCATGATGCACACGACGGTGAGCATGATCGGCGAGATGACGCTCCAGAGACCGATGCTGTAAGCCTCGAGAAGCCGTTCGCTGTCGACGCTCGCGAGCGTGACGATCTCGCCCGAGTTCATTGTGCGACGCGCGGTCGCCGAAAGCCGCAGAATCTTCTGGTACACGCTGTTGATGACAATCATGCGCGCATTGCATCCGGCGCGCGCCGTGAGGAACATACCCGAGTTGATCGCGATCGCGCCGCAAAACGAGATGGTGCCGAGCAGACACGCGAGTCCGTACCCGGACGTGATGCCGAACACGTTCTCCTTGTCCTGCAAGTACTGCAGAATCGCCTTGATCAGCATCGGCTGGAACACTGTGAACGTCGCGCTCATGAGATGCAGCACGATCGCCAGCGTCATCGTGTTCTTCGTCGCCGTCCACAACGCGACTTGGAATCGCGGCGGCTTCGTGGACGCAGGCGTCTCGGGGTGTGTACTTGAAGACGCGATACGGTGGCGCTCGTGGGCCCACGCGGCGTCAAAGCGCGTCTGCAGGGCTTGAGACTGGTCGGCTTTCGGCAATTCCCACACATTGTCTTCCTGGAGCGGAGCGGCGAACCCGCGTCGCAGCAGCGGCTGGATCCACCAGATCGTCGTGAACGATAGCAGATTCGCCGAGTCCAATGGGCTCGCGTTCGTTGTCGCATCGTCGTCCTGAGTCCGCCCAGCGAACTTCGGCGTTGTCGATGCGGCGCGAGGGGTCTTGAGCTCGTGGAAGCTGCCGCGGCTCTCGTCGTCGCGGTGGTCGACTGGTCTCGCCGCTGCCTTCACTGCGTCATGTCCTTCGCCTTGTGCTGCGGACCCCATGAGCGACGAATGCGGTAATGCGTGTGCTTCCCCTCAGTGCGGTAAATCTGCGAGTGGCGATGCGATGCGATGCGATGCGTGATCTTAATAAGAATCAACTGCAAGGCACTGCCAAGAGAATGCCGCGGAACGACAGTGAGGCATCGCCAAAGGGGGATGGGCGAAGTGTCACCGATACACACATCACGCAAGCAGACACGGGCACCGACTGGACGCCTCCGCGTGCAAATGCAGCGCCTTGGTGCTCACCCACCATCCGTTTGATGAATTAGGGGTCTTTATGGGCAAATGACGCGTTTATTGGAAGAAAAATAACGGTCCTTCGCTGGGTGATGCGAGTTTGTATTTCACGGTTGTAGAGGAAGTCCCTCTCTGCAGAGCATGTGATTATATCTATATTGTTATTTATCAGACAACACTGATTTATAACTCTGCAATAATTACTAAAGAAGATCTTGCACAATGTGATGTCTTGGATGGAATTGCGTCTGTGCACTTTGGAGGTTGAGAGAGGGTGCTTATTTTTCGTGATTGTCCCTCTGATAAAGAGCGGTTGGGAGGCAAGTGCAACTTGCACAGAGATTGATTGTTACAGACGATTTAGCAAGACACATGTTCGGTTCAGAAATTTCCGATATGTTTGACAGAAGATCCCATTAAAGATCTACAAAGAGCAATAGAGAGGCCCGTTCGCTCGCTCGCGCTGCTGCGGCTCTCATCGGGTCGGACCGCGTCGAGTCGGCTCGGCTCTAGTTGGTCTCGTCTTGCCTTGTGTCTCGTTTGTATCGGTTGTCTTAGGCTCACTGCGTCCGTCCATGCCAGTACCCCTCTGTAAGGGTCGACGGTACCATGATGGTACAATGTACCAATATTTCGGTACATCGGAATGTTGGTAGATGATTACGACATATTTAGGAATGATTGTATGTTTGTGCATAGGTAAAGATAGGACGAGAATCCATCTGTTATCTCAGAAGCCCTCCTGTCCACACAATATGAAGAAAAATCAGATATGAGAAAATTCAGTAAAAAATCCAGTGAAAAATCAAGTAGCACGCAAGTGAAAGAACACGAGTAGGAAGAGCCCCAAGGGGAGCAAGGACTAGCAACGAAGTAGTTGAGTTTTTTCTTAAACAGTTTTCTCAATCTCACTTCTCAATTTACGATCAAACACTCAAGCCTCCTCACATGGGCGATGGCTACTGTTGTTGGCGCGCTGTGGTTGTGTGGTTGTGTAGTTGTGTAGTTATGCAGCTGCGCAGTCATGCAGTCGTGTGTTGGGAGTGCCGATGCGGTGCGTGGGTGAGTTGTGCGCGTCAGTTTGCCCGAGTTAAAGTGTCTATATTACTAGAATTAGACGAAGCGACTTCTCAATCTACCTAGAATATGACAGTGAGCCTGCTAATATACAATGAGCTGTAGTAATGTACAGTGTATCGTCTATAATACAGATTTCTATCGTGATCCGCTGAGAGAAGCAGGACATGCGACTGATCGTCTTCTGTCCTGGAGTGAAGCCAACCTCGCAGTTGTTACTTGAGGGACCTCACGGTAAAAAGCTGTGGGTTGGCGTGCATGAAACCACCGAGAGAGCGAGAGCACCGAAGCTGGTTCAGCACACACTAGGTCGAGGCTTGGCCTTCTTCAGATTGAGCACGACGCATGGAAGACCGTACATGGGCACTGAACGTCGTGTAGATCACATGGAGCGCCGGCAATAACGAAGTCGGCGTGCGCTGTCGAAACAGACAGTCATTGCGCACGGTCCACACAAAGTGAAGGACGATCGCACGCATGATCCGCCATAGATCCCCCAGCATGGCAACGTGTTCCTTCCACGCGTCGGTCGGCGTGGGTCGTCGTCCAAGCACGATGTCGATCCACTTCGGGGTGTAGGTGAAGAACGAACTCCAGTCACGGACCATCACTGGCCATAGCTCGGAGGGCAATACGCACTCGAAGAACAGATGCCGCTCCGTCTCCACTGCGGAACACCCATCGCGGATGCAATAGATGATCTGCGGGTGAGCCTCTCGCAAGAAGGAGAAGCGGGAGCGCACTGGCAACAGACGCATGGCCAGCCGATACTGGAGATCTCCATACACCGGCAGCAGTATCTTTCGCAGACGCTTGCACAAGCGTACAAACCTCTTGATGTCGTCTGCTGTGGCGCGGTCGTGGTGTAGTTGGATGGGGTGCTGTTTATTCGGGGTTGGAGGCTTCCACACGATGGAGAGCAGCTGGGATCTGGGAATCGAGGACACAATATGCACTCGTTCCCCCACCTTCACTCCAACGTACGGAGCGCGAGGGATCTCCGTGTTGTTGGCAGTGGGGACTACTGAGTCGGTTTCACACAGTCCGAGTAGTCGCTGGAAGACTTGTGTGGCTTCGACATGCAGCGCGCGGAGCCACTTGTACTGCTGGTAAGCTGGTACGGCGGTGGGCCGGTAGTCGATGTGGGAGCGAGCAAACGCGTCCACGTCTGGTCATGTACCATCCGGACATAGGAAGTCGGAGAGACTTCTTATCTGGAAGGCGTTGGCGACGTGTTGGCGATAACTGCGCTGGGAATCCGCAACCATGCAGAAACTACGACGCTGGACTTCCGAAGTGTCGGCTCGAGTTGCCTTGACGTACTGGAACTCGGACGCACCATGAAGCCAGATCGGTTGCCTGAGCAGGCATGCAAGGCGAGTGGGAGGATTGAGGTCGCGCCACGTGACTTCCCACTTGAGTGAGTACCACAGACGCCACACAACTCGCCACCACTGGGACAAGACGCACCACTTGAGTAGTGCACCATGGCGCAGCGGGCTGATCGTGAGGAAATCGAGTGGTTGCCATGGACCCCAATCCGGGAGAGCGAGTGACAGAAGTGACCGTCCGGCTGTGGTCCAGTTGCGTGTCGTTGAAGCCGAGGCAGCGACAAACTGGAGCAGCAGCTGGAGCTTCTGACGCTTGGGCGAGGCGTCGATGCTGGGGATGCGCAAGCCACCCTCCGAGCGAGGCTGGTATAGGAATTCCTTGGCAATCAACTGGACATGCTTGGCGTTGCGCTCGCAGCGACGACTGAGCACGAATCAGTTGAGTGCCGACTGCCACTTCTTGACGATGCGATCGGGGACTGGGACATGCACCGTGTAGTGCCAGAGCCGAGAGAGAACCATGGTGAGCGCGATCAGTAGGCGACCTCTCAGAGTCCGTGCTCGACGGAACCAGAGCAGGAAGCCTTCGTAAAAGCGCCGATCCAGGAACTCGATGATGGCATCGTCCGTTGTGTCTTGACCGAATAGGAGACCGAGAAACTTGACATTCTCGCCTCGCTCAAGTACCTTGACGCCAGGGATGTCAGGGGAGTCACGCCTCCGATGCAGCGGCATCAAAATGCACTTGTTCAAGTTGAGCTTGGTACCAGAGCCATCGCAGTACTCCTGGACAAGATCGAGCTGCGCTTGGATACCTTGTACCGAGCCGGAGAGCAACGTCGAGTCATCTGCGAAGAACAGTCCGGGAACGGTGTGATCCTCGGTCAGGCAGATGCCGTGTTCTTCGTGTTGGCGTAACAGGTTACCCAACGGCTCGATGACCATCAGAAAGAGCAGCACCGAGAGCAGGTCACCCTGTTTGACACCGCGCGTCGGACAGATGGCTGGCTGGATGTGACCGTTGATCAGGAGATGAGCCTGTGGACTGGTGTACAGCAACTTGACCCAGTCGGAGAAGGCTCCACCACATCCCATGCGATCGAGCACTTGGAATACATAGTCCCAGTTGACACGGTCGTACGCCTTCTCAAAGTCGAGAAACATGGCGTAGGCTTCTTCGTCCCGTGCAGTCACCAGATCTTGCAGATCCGCCAGAAAGCGGATGTGGTGATGGATGGACCTACCCTTGACGAACGCCTTCTGATCGGCGTGGATGAGTTTGGGTAGGAAGAGCTGCAGTCGGTACGTCAGTGTCTTGGGCAGAGCTTTGACGTCGACTCCCATGAGCGAGATCGGTCGGAAGTTTCCCGGATCGGCTCGGGAACCCTTCTTGTGCACCAGACAGACCGCTGACTGACGCTGGGAGTAGACGAGCTCACCTCTCGCTAGCTGATAGTTGAACACGATACTCAGGCATTCGCCAAAGACACCGGTTGCAACTTGGTAGAAGCCAGCAGCGAGTCCACCCATACCGGGAGCAGAGCTGGCTTTCATGCGCTTGAGCGCATCAGCCAGGTCGACTCCGGAGATCGGAGCGTTCAGCAGATCTTGCTCTTCCGCCGAGAGCCGCCTGTCGATCGTATCCAGCAGCTTCCGACGACTGCTGGAGTCGGTTGTCGGCGTAGGTCCGTCTGGGCTGTCTGGATCCCATGATCAATCCCCAGTGAGCTCGGAATCCCGCTGAGATATCATGGGAGTCGCGCGAAACACGTCCATCCGATGTCTGGACTTCTTCGATGCTGACATGACGGAGCGATGTGTCGAGTGGTCGGAAGAAGTACTTGGAGGACGTCTCGGCATGTTGAGCTTGGAAATCGAATGCAGCATCTTGGTTGTAGCAGCTCGATCGATTCACACAGTCTCGGTATGCTTCCAGAGCGGCATGGAATCCAGCCTGGGATACTGAGAGGCGATCTTCGCGGTAGCGGTTCGCGGCTTCGTCGAGCGTCCTGCGTGCAGCCTCGACTGCAGCTTCGTTCTGGGATCGGAGCTTGCGTTGGAGTGCCTGCAGCTGTCGACGGATAGACTTCTTCTACTGCTCCCAGACCTTGCCTGGGTTGCTGGCGACTTGGAGGTCGTGCAGCACCTGCTGAGCCTCTCCCCGGACGGCTTCAACCACCTCCGGGTACTTGAGCAGGTATGCTGGAAACCTCCAATAACCGCGACCCTGCAGTTGGGACATGGAGCGGAGCGTGACTTGGTGTACCAAGTGGTCGCCTGCACCCTTGGGCTCGAAGTACTTGGCATCGCCATACACTGCGTTGCTCAAGTCTTCAGACATCAGGATGTAGTCGAGTCGATTTTTGCGTGGCTGGGGACCTGTATACACACATTCGTCTGGATGGTGGATGCGCCAGGGATCCACCACTCCAAGCTGACCGAGCCAGCCGAGGCATGCACTGCGTCCAGGGTGAGCGCGAAGCGAGGGCTGAGACGAGTCGATGCTTGGATCCAGAGGCGTGTTGAGGTCACCGAGCACGATGTGGGTCGCGTTGTCTTCGAACGTGTCAACGCGCAGGTGGTCGAAGAACACCCGCTTGTCGGAGTCGTCGACAGGCGAGTAGACATTGTGGATGTACACGGGGACATCACCAACTGACACACGGATCACCAGATAGTGGCCCGGGACAGTCAGATCGGGAAGCTCCACCGCGGTGTCGAAACCTGGGAAGTCCGAGCGGAGTACAGTGAGCACTCCGCCGGGCCGACCGGTAGTCTGGGTTGAGCTGTTGGCACCCGGATCGTTGACGAAGAGCTTGTGCTGGAACCGGGCGTCGTGGTTGAACTTGAGTGTGTCGAGGTGGTGGGAATCACGTAGCTTGGTTTCTTGGACACAGGAGACGCTGTGCCGCTGGAGAAGGTTTTCGATCAGCAGATGGCCGTTCTTCTTGATCCCGTTGGTGTTGACTGTCAGCAAGCTGACGCCTTGCCACGAGATCTCGACCGTGTCCACTGGTTGAGCCACTTTAGGAACTCAGACTGAGTGGACCAGCCTCGAGTGTGAGCTGATCGTCCACCTTCTGCAGTTGGAGCACGCTTGCATCGTCCGGATAAAAGCCGTCCCCGGTACGAAGGGCTTCGAGGTCGTCCAGCAAGGAGCCCTGCCACTGAATACCTTTCCATAGTTGGAAGTAGATCGCGCCGAGCTTGGATCTCAACAATACCAAGAGCAAGTTGGGATGAAGCAGGCGGGGATTGTGCGCTGGGATCCATGCGACTGACACACCGGTCACATGCTGGAGCCAGTAGTCCTTCTCGAACACTCGCGATGCCGTGCACATGAGCATGAGCTCGAAGAGAGCCAGCGCTCTGGTTGCGCGCACAAGCTCCTCTGTGCTGTCTGACGACACTTTCCACCACGGAGCCACACGTTGGAACAGTTCCTCTCTTTTCTTTGGAACCTTGTCACCGAGGTGTTTGGCCCACTTGTTCGCAAACGTGGTCGACTCATCCGGATCTGTCGCGCTCAGTACGCGGTTGATCAGGTGCAGATGTGCCAACTCGCTGACATGGGGACTGGTGGCAGCCATCTCTTGGAGCAGCACGATATTGAAAGCGAGGGTGTAAGAGGCTATCCGAGACAGCCTCAAACACGGCACGCACGCTTGCGCTTGAAGAGGAAGACTTGAGAGGAACTTGGCAAATATGCAACTGAATTGAAATGAGCTTATGGTTCCTGACACTACATGTAAAACACCACTAGGGCTCCTAGAGGTTTTACAACTAAAACCTAAACATGCAGAAATAAAACCTATGAATATGATATATAAAACCTTGGGTACACTGAGGTTGAACCCAGGGGATCTTCGAGAAGCTTGAACTTGAAGTCCCGTGGAAAATTCCCTGCAAAGTGATTGGCTACAGCCACACTTTAGGTGGCAGACACACGTCGGTCTCATCACCAGTGCAGTTTCCCAAGTAGGAACCATCACTCACGTGTCTAGAGTACTGTTGTGCGTAATCACGCCGAATCTCAATGATTGCGAGCGACCAACACTCAACTCAGACACAGATTGCTCTGACGTCAGGCGATGACGTCACCTGTGCATGTGGGGATCACTTTTATGTGCTTCACCCAATATCTTCGCACCCACAATGCACTTTCACAAGGTGGTGTGTGACACACACAAAGAGCCACCTTGCATGTAATGGCAGCCTTAGCCCATTACATCATCCCTCCCTTAAAGTTCCATCACGGACTCTACTTCTTTCGGAAGAGGCACCCGCTCTCACTTTCCAATTGACCATGAAGCGATCAAGCGACCAAGTGAAGCGCGAAGAACGGCCCGAGCCAAAGCGGCAGCGGACGACTCCCGGCTTGTACGACATCTCCGCTATTCGCAAGAAGCGTGGAGGACGTCGGTTCTACAAGGAGTTGTTCTTCCTTTGGCGCAAGATGTCCGGCAGCGACGATCCTGGCCAGTCCAGCACAGCGAAGCTCGAGTCGTGGAAGACGTTTGTCCGACTCGAGAACGAGAATCTTGTCGAGCGTTTGCTAGGGAACCTAGGAGGCACGCTCGAGAACGACCATAAAGAGCTTGGCTCTCGTCGTTCTAGTGCTCGCGAGAGCACTACAAGTTCTGTTCGTAGCTGCGAACCACGTCGGGAACATCAGACTGAAGAGTCTCTCGAGGTTCCCACGTGTCCGAGTCCGGCGGATAGCCAAGCCACCGTACTCTGTAGAAGCGTTGACGGTTCAACGACTTCTCTCCTCGACGACGAGTCGATCGATCCTCGTGATCGACTATCGACTCAACGATCCAACGACGCTCTCCCTGATGATCGATCAGAGGAGGTGGGGCTGAACGCGAAAACGATTGAGCGACTCTGGAAGTGGGAGAGTGCTCACCGCGCTCAGATCGAGGCTCTTGAAGTTCGCAACGCGGTACTCGAAGACCGGTGCGAAAGCCTCGAAGACTGGTTGAAGGAGCAGGAGTCGAAGATCGACTTGCTCTTCGATGGTCTTGCCCAGCGTTCGGCAATGGAGTCACATTTCGAACAAAGGTTCGAGAAGATTCAAGCCGAGCTTGAACGACTCCAGAAGGCTGAGAAAGCTCGTGATGCGTATCGCGAACGTCTACTGCGCTCTGTGGAAGAGGCAGGGGTTTCTCTTGAGATACTTCGGAAGGAGTATCATGGTCGCCTTCTCGCGTTGGAGACAATAAAGGACGAGTCCTTTGATGTGCTTCAGCGCCTTTATGCCGAGAAGAAGCTCCATGGCGATGAGTTACAGACTCTTCGCGAGCTGGTGGAGCGACTTCAGGATCGACTTGATCGTCTGGCAAAGGCTCTATAGGGTTCGCTGACCCACTTGGAAGGTAAGGCTTTAGTCTACCTACGTAGAACGTAGGGTGTAGTCGCATGCGTTTAGGAATGTCTAGTGTGTAGGCATCCCCATTGCATTTAACTACCCTGAACGGTCCAATATATCTTGGCAGAAGTTTCGAACTCCCCAAGTTAGACACTGCGTGTTCAGGTAGATTAGCCGTGCTAAGTAATACAAGATCATTGATCTTATATACTTGCTTGTTCTTCCTTCCACTCCTATCTGCTTGTTCCTTTTGCAGATCCTGAGCCTTTGCAATTGCGTCTCGAACAAACCTCACAACGGCTTGTCTCCTCACAATAAAGGCGTCGACTTGCTGTTCCTCACGACTTGTCATGTCGTCTAGAGGTTTCATCGAGTCAAAATTCGCTTTTAACTCTGTGACAGCATTCAGATCCGACTGTGGCTCCTTTGCCATAGTCTCTCCCCCACTTAAGGTAGAAACCTCTCCCACTAGTGACGCTGGCACTCTCGGGTGGAGTCCGTAGTTCACATAGAACGGGGTATGACCTGTCGAGACATGCGTGGAGTTGTTCAACGCAAACTCGGCAAGAGGGAGAAACTCACTCCACTCTCCGAAAGACGTCGCATAACTGCGCAACACGTCTTCAAGGACACGATTCACTCGTTCAGTTTGACCGTCTGTCTCTGGGTGTGCTGCTGTTGACATGGATAGTTTTGTATCCAAAATGCCAAGCAGGGTTCGCCAAAACCTAGACGTAAACCGAGTGTCACGGTCTGATACGATCTCCGAGGGCAGACCATGTAGACGGAACACCACGTCTACAAAGACTTTCGCAGTCATCTCTGCCGAGATCTTATCCGAGACCGGCGCAAGATGGACCATCTTGCTGAATCGGTCCACAAACACAAGGATGCCATTGCGTCCGTGTTTGTCTCTTGGAAGTCCGAATATGAAGTCCATACTCACAGACTTCCAACTGTCCTGAGGGACAGCCAATGAACGAAGTGGGGCCCGAGTAGAGCCGGATGGCTTAACTCTTTGGCACACTTCGCAAGTACGCACATACTTGCGAACCCACTTGTACATGTGAGGCCAGTAATAATCTCGAGACAAGTTGAGAAACGTTTTCTCACGTCCGAGATGGCCACTCGAAGGACCGTCATGATACTCATACAAGAGTCGATGACGCAGACCTTCGTCGTTGGGGACAACGATCCTCGCTGGATCCCCTTCGTCAACCGTATAGTACAGCAGCCCACTGTGCATGCTGTAACGGTGAACACGCGATCTTGCTCTTGGTGGGAGGTTTTGGAGTGCCTTCTCTGAGGGATTCTTGAAATACTTGATCAGTTCTTGGCATGCTTCGTCTTGCTTGTAGCCCTCAGTGATCTCTTCTTGGACTGTGCTTGTCACTCCCGTAGCAATCGCGTTGACGTCTTCACAGAGTCGGCACGCTCCGTTCGTGTCGTCACTCTTGTTCTTCGGGTCATAATCCGGACGTCTTGACAGCGCATCGGCAAGAATGTTTGACTTGCCGGGCTTATAATGTACAACAAAGTTGTACTCAGCGAAGAAGGAAAACCATCTTGCCATTCTTTGCGATAGGTGAGGCGTCTTTACAGCTGTCCGCAGTGATGCGTGATCAATGTAAATAGCGAACTGCTTTTCACCAAGCAAATAGACTCGGAACTTTGCCAATGCATACTTCATGGCCAATAGTTCCTTGTCATGGACCGGATAGTTCCTCTCTGCGGGCCTGAGTTGTCGTGACTGATACGACACAACTCTTTCTTTGCCCTCATCATCGTGTTGCATCAGTGCACACCCGATGGCATAGTCGCTCGCATCGCAGACTACATGGAACGGCTTCTCATGGTCTGCGAGAGCTAGGACAGGAGCTTCTCTTAAGCTCTTCTTTACTTTGGCAAACGCTGCCTGATGTTCCTCTGACCATTCCCACTCATTATCTTTCTTCAAAAGACTCGTGAGGGGTTGCACTAACGCTGCATAGTTGCGCGTGTATTTGTGCAAATAGTTGGCCAAACCCAGCCACTGACGTAGCTGTTTGATGTTCTGAGGAATAGGCCAATCGTCGATAGACTTGACCTTCTCAGGATCGACCCGAACGCCATTCTTGCCAACAAAGCAACCGAGTACAGGGATCTCGGGGGCGAAGAACATGCATTTCTTCAAGTTAGCGTACAGTTTGTTCTCACGCATAACTTGAAAGACTTGACGAAGATGTTCAAGATGAACACCGACATCTTTCTTCCCTTCCGAGGCCTTACTATGAACGAATATGTCGTCAAAGTAGCTCGGTGCAAACTCTCTCAATGGATGAAGTACATTCGTGACCATTCTGTTGAAAGTTGCTGGTGCGTTCTTCAGACCTTGTGGCATCACCATCCACTCCCACAGCATACCACTAGGGGTGCTAACTGCTGTAAATGGTGCATCGCTCTCGCGCATTCGAATCTGATAGAACCCGTCTTTCAGATCGATCGCGCTAAAGACAGTGCTGCCAACCATTCCATCAAGGATCATATCCTTTCGTGGAACTGGGGTCTGAGCAGGTATGGTCGCATCATTCAATTTGTTGAATGCGTGAACAATGCGCCAACCGCCTGTGGCCTTCTTCACACAGAAGGTGGGACTGCAGTGCGGAGACTTGCTCTCGCGCACATGGCCAGCCTTCTGTCGCTGCGCGAAGAACTCGTCGATCGCATCGACTTGTTCCTTCGGTAGCGGCCATTGCCTCGTGATACAGTACTTCGTTCCCGGAAGTACATCAATCTCGTGACGAATGCCTCTGTCCTGCGGCAATTCGTCCGGCACTTTGTCTGGAAATATGTCCGCATATTCCTTGACAAGTCCATACACGGGGTTTGCCTTTAGAGCGTCCCACGACTGCTCATCAAACCTCTCCTTCCGTGTCCTCTCATCTAACACTTCCGCAGTGTTGATGACATCGTCGGCAACTTCATCGACGATCGCACAAATTTGCGAAATTTCGCCTTTCGCCAGGCTGCGCTTAAGCGTCTTCTTGCTCATCAACGGCAAGGAAATCAATTCTTGAGCCAGACTTGGAGGATTTTCAACTTGTACGTGACGCACTATCTGGCTGTCACCTTCTTCATTGTAGACTGCGACGTTCACATATTCGCTTGAAGTGGCTTGTTCTTGTCGCTTCACTCCATCTTCTGCCTTTCTTGTGTCTTGATCAGGGACGCTTGCAGATCTTCGTTCTTCTTCGTCGGTCTTCTTGCCTTCTTTAACCCTGCCAGAGCGGAACTCTTCATCGCTCTTGGCTACAGGAGTAGTCTTTTTCTGGCGCCTGACTACTCCACCTCCAGTGGTCTTCACGGGCTTGTCATTTGAGTGTGAGGGGCCATCGCACGCCTGACTCTCGTTAGACACATCTTCAACAGATGTATATGCCCAAATCACCTCTCTTGCTGCCTGGCAGCTGAGGTCTTCGTCGGCTTGCTTGTCGACGCTGATCTTCTTCTTCTTCCAGTCGATGCTCGGTTGGTACCTTCTCAACCAGGGCATTCCCAGAATCAGATCAAACTTGTCATCGAGGTCGAGTAGAATAAACTCATCTTCGCCTCGGAAATCATCACATTCGATTGCCATACGCAACACGCGCTTAGGCATCGTCACTTCCGATCCATTCGCCAAGCGAACGATCATTTCCTTGTTCGAGATAGGCAGGTCCAAACCTTGCCTTCTCACCACTTGTGTGCGGACAAAATTGTTCGACGCACCAGTGTCTACAAGAGCCCGTAGAGGTTCTGAATAACCATCTACCTTAACCTTGTGGACTATCAAGGCTGGCTCTTGCTCGACACGCTCACATCTGTTCGCGGAAACTTCATGTGCGTTGCGCACACCGGGGCAAGAGTTCTGCGCTTCCACGACATTCACAGAACTCTTTGTTCGCCCAGTAGGGAGCCCCGCTCCTACTGGTCGTTCCCGTTTTTTGGCTGTTGGGAACGCTCGAATCGCCGGCCTCTGCCTGGTCGATTCGATTGCGAACCGTGTGTCGCTTGCTGGCTTGGCAAGGACACCTTGCAATTTCTCGCGATGTGACCGGGCTTGCCACAACGGAAACACTTCCCGTCATTGCGTGGGTATCTGCTTGTAGTCGCATCGGCATACGAGATGTCCATCGGTTCTGGACCGTCGTGTGTGACTGCGTGTTGTCGAACAGGGCGAGGGCCGAAACCGTTGAACTTGGCTTGCTTGATGCTGAATTCTTCTTGCATCGCTCGCTCGATGGCTTCATCCAGCGTCTTGGGGTACTCGCGGAACAGCTGGTTCCGAATTGGACCGTCATTGAGCCCTGCCATGAATGTCACAACTTGCGTTGAGGCATTAATCGGCTCATTCACGATACTTGACACGAGGTATCGTGCTCGTTGAGCGTACGAGTGTAGGTCGTATTTACCCTGACGAAGCTTCAAGAACTCAGCGCGAGCCCGAAATCCGCTCTGCGGAGGCTCAAAAGCCTTCTTCAGCTCTCGCTTGAAGTCGTCCAGGTCGTAGAAACAATGTGGCTCCGCCAATCGCTTCCCATACGCCCAACTCTTCGCTCGACCCGCAAGGTTTGACATCGCAAACAACACTTGCTGCATTGGGTCCCGTAGTTGTCTTGCAGTGATCGCTGCATCCAACTCAACGAACCATCTCGCTAGAGGTTCGTTCTCTCCTCCACGGTACGGAGATACATCGAGCTTCAGAGGTGCCACTCTCATCGTCGTGACAGGAGTTGCGGGCTGTCGATGAGAGTTCATGATCTCGTGATGCATGAAGCTCGTAGCCGCGTTCCTCTGCTCATCCGGCGACGCTGATCTCAGCAAACTGATCACAGCCGCCTCACCGATGACCGCTCGCATACGCTCGTGGGCTGCCCACTCGTGGCTCGACAAATGAGGGAAGTGCTCATTCGTCAGCTCCACGGTCTCTCCAGGCATCGAGCCCATCGGCGTCTCAATCCCTTCCATTGTTTCTCACAATCGGACAGGGGTCTTGGAATGTCCGCGCACGCTACACAAGCGGCCTTGCAGACTCTTGACTTGGTCGTTGGAAGGACTACGAAGTGCTACCAGGTGTAAGAGGCTATCCGAGACAGCCTCAAACACGGCACGCACGCTTGCGCTTGAAGAGGAAGACTTGAGGGGAACTTGGCAAAAATGCAACTGAATTGAAATGAGCTTATGGTTCCTGACACTACATGCAAAACACCACTAGGGCTCCTAGAGTTTTATGCATAAAACTAAACATGCAGAAATAAAACCTATGAATCTGATATATGAAACCTTGGGTACACTGAGGTTGAACCCAGGGGATCTTCGAGAAACTTGAACTTGAAGTCCCGTGGAAAATTCCCTGCAAAGTGATTGGCTACAGCCACTCACTTTAGGTGGCAGAGACACGTCGTCTCATCACCAGTGTTGTTTCCCCAAGTAGGAACCATCATTCACGTGTCTAGAGTACTGTTGTGCGTAATCACGCCGAATCTCAATGATTGCGAGCGACCAACACTCAACTCAGACACAGATTGCTCTGACGTCAGACGATGACGTCACCAGTGCATGTGGGGATCACTTTATGTGCTTCACCCAATATCTTCGCACCCACAATGCACTTCCACAAGGTGGTGTGTGACACACACAAAGAGCCACCTTGCATGTAATGGCAGCCTTAGCCCATTACACGTACCGTAATCCCTTTGTTGTTTGTCTCTCCACAATGCACACTGAAGGTGGTGTGTGGCACACTAGATCTGGGAACAGATCCACCTTCATGTAATGGCTAGGTATAGCTCATTGCACGAACCGTTGAGGTTTGGACCAATGAGAGATCCATTGGCTCCGCTTCGCTATTACGTGTAGAGGGTTTTGCGTGCCGCGCAATTCCGGCAAGGTGGGGGTCCGTGTGAATCCGTGCTTGCTTCGCGATGAAGTCTTCTTGCAACGCTAGAGCAAGCAATTGCTCTAGAGTTTCCGGGTATTCCCGGAACAGGCAGGTCTTGACGGGACCGCCCGCCAAGCCTTTCATGAACGTGACGACTTGCGTCGCCAAGTCGATCGACTCTGACACGATACTTGATACCGAGTATTGAGCATGTTGGATATACTCGTGAAGGTCGTGTCTATCCTGTCGGATCTCGTGGAATGCTGTGCGAGTACGGAATTCCGACTTTGGAGGTACAAAAGCGGCTCGAATATCGCTTTTGAATTCCGCTGCGTGCGGAAGAGTGGTGGTCAGCCATTCGTTGACCGAATGCCCAGATCTTCGCTCCCCCAGCGAGCTTGGGCATCACGAAATCGACCTGTTGCTCTGGGTCATGGATTTGCCCAGAGCGAATCGCGGCATCGATTTCATCGAATAATCGAAGGAGAGGCTTCCAGTCACCTCTGCCATTTTTCGCGACATCAAACTTTACATCTTTCTGTCATGGGGTTGTACCTGCGCAGTACGTGCGCGGGTTGCTTTCTTCCACGCTTCTCTGCCTCCTTCTGTAGGAACCCAATCGCTGTGGGGTGATGCTGCTCTGGCGGGGAGGTGGCAAGGATGGCGGAGATGGCCTTTCCGCCAACGACATTCCCCAGTCGTTGCAGGGCGCTCCACTCGAGATCACTCAAGTGGAGATAATCACCCCGCGTGATTGTCGGACTCGCGGTTGGCGCGGGATCGACACCCAACATGGTTTCTTCGTCAGCAATGAATGCTGACGGCTCTCGGTCTGTGGTTGGACGGCCTAACAAGTGTTGCCAGGTGTAACGGGATTGCCCGTTACACAGCGTACACGTGCGTTGAGGAAGCACAAGTGAGAAGAAGGACACAGCGGTAACGCTGCGTCCAAAATGAAGGAAGGGAGCTTTGCGCGGTAACGTTCAAAATGAGAAGTGAATTGAAGTCTTAAGGTTTGAAATGCAAATCTGATGGGTTGTTCCTACGGCGTCTCCGATTGGTAGATAGTCGGGTGTTCAATCCGACTGTCATCCAATGAGATTAAACTTTAATGGGATGTTCTTATTGGTTAAAACTGCAACTGGCTACATACAGTGTTGGTGGGTTAACGGGTAGGTTTGGAGAGAGAGTAATAAAACCCGTGTGAGTATGACCCACACTCTCTGTCCCCAAGAACCCATGTAATGGGAACCCTCATTACAGTCCATTTCGACTATCATCACTTATGACAAGGAATATAATGTACTTAAAGTTTAAGATTTCCCGGGGAAGAGAATTGGTGGGTTCTCAGCTATCATATCCAGCCGCAACACAAGCGTTCTCACATTTGCGTCCGGGGTTTCGTAATTTTCTGATTTTTCTGCCATTTGTAGTTTTTTCGTGTGCCGTTTTGTTAGTGGCTTTGTTCGTTGCTGTATACATTCTGGCTGTGCTTCGTCAGCCGCATTTGCGCTGGTGATTGTCGTGCTTCGATGCTTCGATCTCGGCTCGAGTCACACGAGCGCACGTGCGTTTGATTGTGGCAACGCCTTCTGCTTTAACATTCGTCAGTGCTTCAGCAGGACTTTCATGACCTGATCCGCTCTTTTTGCACATACTTGAAAGGAATGCACAATGTTGATTGTTGTGCTTGTTTCCACAGACTGACTGATGGTTCGTCGTCACTTGTGGATTTCTTTGCGAGGGGTCTTGATACGGCATAGCCAGTGGGCTTTGTCACGTGGGTCTTGTGCTTCTCGGTGTGGTGGCCGCAGAAAACGGTGTCTTGTGCTTCGTCGCTGGTTGGCAACGTTGCCTGTTCGTTGTGCTGCGTGACGGGTGATCACATACAGCGGATAATTGCGCGGCATTCTGGTGGGCGTTGCGGTTGTGCTTCGTGGCGGAGTGACCACGACAGCGGGTCCGTAGTTGTGCTCATGGGAATCGCGCCTTCCAATCCTCACAACCCAAGGGCCTCCAGGAATGGGGGATTCTCTCCCTGGGATGGGCCGGTCCAAACTGGACCACTGAGGCTGGAACTGGACTGCTTGTGCTTGGCTGGGAAAGTTGGAGAATAGCCTGTCATCACTCAGCACATCCATTAAACCACGTCACTATACATGTATTTCGTGTGTGCATTCAACGATCACGTTTGAGATTGTGTAGGATGATGCCCAGATAGTCGCAGTGAAATAGAGTCTGAAGTCATGCACCGACACAATGCATTTGCAATTCCTGCTCGCAATTTAATGATGTACAAGCAATCGTTCTTTCAGTGCGCATATCCGTTGGGAATTGTGCGAGTGAAATTGAAGTACAATAACGCAGATTAGAACTTGTCATAATGTGAGCACATCTTTAGTAAGCCGATGTTTGTCAAACGCAGTCGCAAGTAAACTAGTATGCTTAAATTGCAGGCACATAAATCGGCGGTATTCTGGATCATTGCAGGAAGTGCAAGAATCCATCTTGTGTTTCGTACTGCCTGATTTGTAATCAGCGCTCCATCGAATTCTAATGACAGAAACAAATATCTTGCAAGCAATCTGATCAGCCGTTCATGGAGGAGCCAAGCCGCGCTTTAGAAACGCTATGAAAAGAAGTCGTTGATTGTGATAACTACCACCTTATCGAGCAGTCAGAATAGTACAATTTTACGCAGGAAATTGCGAGCCTTTGGCGGCTTTAGTATGTTCGTGAACACCGTGACGCCATCCCTGTTGTGGGATTTCACACTGGCACAGCGCCGTTCGTGCAAACAGAAGCTGCTCAGACGCAGCGTTATCAAATTTGTTTGCGCAATGCACGCTCATTGTGTAGTAAGAAATGGATTCTGCAATCGAGTCTTATGTAAGGAGAAGCGTATTGGTTCCATATCCTCAGTGGTGGCGTCTTTGAAAAGTGCATTATTGATCGACTTTCCCCATGCATCAGTGTTCTGCTGGAACTCATATAGTGAAGGCATCCTGTCTCGCAAATGCTCATATCTAAAACCATGGTGGTTCCACAATTGCAGAACAGGTAGCCAACTACAACGTCACCCGAACTGGGCGCCATCGATAAGATGGATGGAAGTGTTGCTAGTCGGACATGACAATCACACATTTGTGCAATATACAAGATGGGAATGAAGTGGCTCATACGTTATATGTTCGTTCAAGCTGCCTGCTGTTTTCTTTTGAGACAATTTGCAACTTCGAGCAACATTTACCGATTGGGGAGCACTCTTTGTCTCAATGGCCATGAAATTGTTTGACATCGAAAATTACATACTTTTCACTTGTACCGCCACTTTTACAACTGAAGAAGTCAAATTCAGCATTAGAAGTAATGATGTAATGTGCTTGCCTAATTGATCAATGCCTCATCCCACATCATATTTAATCCAGCGATGTTAAGTAAAATGATGCTTTGATTCTTCCCGGTGCGCCAGTAGATAGTGACAGTAACAACTATTTACTGTTCAGAAATTTGGGCATATTCCTTGCCTTTTATTACGACGATCTTCGTGGAATGGCGCCATCGGTCACAGTGGGCTTCGCGACTTCCAACTTAACGCTTTCACATTGTGAAGACTGGGGTCGTACTTTTCCGGAGACGAACTTAACGAGGTGCGCACTTAACGAGAGGAAGGAAGATAGGAGGGTTGTTCTGGTCTGGATGGGAGCTTGGCAGTTGGAGAGTAGATTGAGGAGTAAGTTAGAATGCGCTTGTAATAGGCTAAGGCTGCCATTACATGCAAGGTGGCTCTTTGTGTGTGTCACACACCACCTTGTGGAAGTGCATTGTGGGTGCGAAGATATTGGGTGAAACACATAATAGTGATCCCCACATGCACAGGTGACGTCATCGTCTGACGTCAGAGCAATCCGTGTCTGAGTTGAGTGTTGGTCGCTCGCAATCATTGAGATTCGGCGTGATTACGCACAACAGTACTCTAGACACGTGAATGATGGTTCCTACTTGGGGAAACTGCACTGGTGATGAGACCGACGTGTCTCTACCGTCTGAAGTGAGTGGCTGTAGCCAATCACTTCGCAGAGAATCCCCGCGGTACTTCAAGTTCAAGCTTCTCGAAGATCCCCTGGGTTCAACCTCAGTGTACCCAAGTTTTTATGCATCAGGTTCATAGGTTTTATTTCTGCATGTTTAGGTTTTATGCATAAAACCTCTAGGAGCCCTAGTGGTGTTTTACATGTAGTGTCAGGAACCATAAGCTCATTTCAATTCAGTTGCATTTTTGCCAAGTTCCCCTCAAGTCTTTCTCTTCAAGCGCAAGCGTGCGTGCCGTGTTTGAGGCTGTCTCGGATAGCCTCTTACAGATGGATACGGCGTTTGCGGTCACAGTACTTCTTCTGCGTTTCTTGCGCTTTTGCTAAGTTCTTGCGAGCAAGTTCCACTATCTTCTACCGTTCCTCGACAAAGATCTTTGCGTACTCTACGATGCCTCTTTCTTCTGTTTTCGGGTTGATTGTCTGTTCCCAAACGTTTCGCTCTTTACGTACTGTATCGATCTCGAAGGGAGAGAATCCTGTCGAGGCACTGATCAAGGTTGCGTGCGCGTATTCGATCATTCCAAGGTGTTGAACCCAGTCGGTTCCTTGATACGAGACCACACACCTGAGCGCATCTTCTACAACCAAGTTCTGACGTTCGGTCTGACTATCTGCTTGCGGTCGGTGCGATGTTGTCATACTGAGCTTGATACCCATAAGCTTCATCAAAGAAGTCCAGAACTTCGACGTAAACTTGCTGTCACGATCACTGATGACAACTTCAGGCAAGCCATGATGACGTACAATTGTGTCGAAGAACACTTTGGCTACATCGGGAGCACCGTCCTTGGCGTGAGTCGGCGCATACTTCGCTCGCTTCGAGAGCTTGTCAACAACTGTCAGGATTGCATCGCAACCTTCTGACACAGGTAAGCCAGTGATGAAGTCCATTGACACCACTTGCCAACATTGTTCAGGAATCGGAATTGGCATCAGACGTCCATTCTTGCGCTGACTATCATGCTTCCAACGAGTGTACATTTCACAAGACTTTACATACTCTTTCACGTCTTGTTGCATCGTTTTCCAATAGTACCATTGAGCGGTACGCAGGAAAGTACGGTGGCTACCGGGATGCGCGGCAATTGGCGAGTCGTGGTACTCGGAAATGATTCGTGTGCGCAAGCGGTCATTGTCTGGGACGAAGAGTCGCTTCAATTTGTTCGAGGACTTGACGAAGAGCAACTCGTCGGTTTTCGTAAAATTCGATTTGTTGTCTTCATCAGACCAAACTGCTTTGAACTCTGGATCGGCTAGGTACCCTTGCTGAAACTCTTTCTTGACTTTCGGAGCCAGATCGACACGAGATTCAGCGAATCCAACCACAGCATGAACTTGGAACATAGCCTCCTCCCCCGGCAGAGCTGGATCCGAGGAGTTAGAAGAACAGGTGCGGAAACGCGATCCACGAGATACACACGCTTGATCACAGCGGTGGAACTTCATCTGAGCGAGATTAGAGTCGTCATCGCCAGATCGACGAGATAGTGCATCAGCAACTACGTTCAACTTCCCATTGACATGGTGGGTCGTGAATGTAAACTGCGCGAAGAGCGTCAAATACCGCGCAAGTTTCGCCGAATCTTTCGGATGCTTCAGCAACCATGAACACGCACTGTTGTCGGTGTAGATGTCAAATTCACGACCGTAGAGGTAATGACGCCACTTCTCGCGGCCCGTCTTGATTGCAAACAGCTCTTTCTCATGAATGGGCTAGTGGATCTCATGCGGACCAAGCTTCTTCGAGCAGAACGCAATTGGATGATCATGTCCGTCGTGGAACTGCGATAGAACACCACCAACACATTCGCCAGATGCATCAGTTGTTAAGACGAACGGCTTGGAGAAATCTGCGAGCTTCAACACTGGAGCAGTCTGCAACGCATGCTTGAGTTGCGCATAAGAATGATCTTGATCACCACCCCAAGTCCATACTGAATCTTTCTTGATTAGCTGACTTAGCGGCAATACAATGTGTGCAAACTGATAGATGAATCGGCGGTAGTAACCTGCAAGTCCAAGAAAACTTTGCAGCTCTTTCACCGTCGTCGGAGTTGGCCAATTTTCGATGGCTGTCGTCTTCAGTTTGCCAACAGCAAGACCATCCTTAGAGACTGTGTGACCAAGGAAACTGGCTTCTTGTACAGCAAACTTACACTTGGCGCGATGTGCATACAACTTTTCTTCACGGAGCACCTTGAACACCATCTCCATGTACCTCAGATGCTCCTCCAACGTAGCTGAGAACACACAGATGTCGTCTAAGCAAACCACAACGAACGGAAACTTGCCAAACAGTACACACATCAACCTGGACCAAACCCCAGGCATTCCAGCAAGTCCCATAGGCGCAACACACCATTGGCAAGTCTCATCTTGCGTGCGGAATGCAGTGTACTTGGCTGAGTTTGGATGCACGCGCATTTGATGATAACCTTGTGCGAGATCAATCACAGCAAAATACTTGTTGCAGACCATTCTGTCAAACAGTTCATCAATCCGCGGCAACGGTATCTTAGGCACAATCGTTTGTCTGTTCACATGGCGATAATCGATCACCCACCGAATAGGAATTGACGAATTTCCAGTTTGGATCCATTCGGCTCGAGATGGCGCTTCACCAGTCTTTCGATCTGTAAGAGGCTATCCGAGACAGCCTCAAACACAGCACGCACGCTTGCGCTTGAGAGAAAGACTTGAGAGGAACTTGGCAAAAATGCAACTGAATTGAAGTGAGCTTGTGGTTCCTGACACTACTTGTAAAACACCACTAGGGCTCCTAGAGGTTTTATGCATAAAACCTAAACATGCAGAAATAAAACCTATGAATCTGATATATAAAACCTTGGGTACACTGAGGTTGAATCTACGGGATCTTCGAGAAACTTGAACTTGAAGTACCACGGGGATTCTCTGCGAAGTGATTGGCTCTGCCACTCACTTCAGACGGTAGAGACACGTCGGTCTCATCACCAGTGTTGTTTCCCCAAGTAGGAACCATCATTCACGTGTCTAGAGTATTGTTGTGCGTAATCACGCCGAATCTCAATGACTGCGAGCGACCAACACTCAACTCAGACACAGATTGCTCTGACGTCAGACGATGACGTCACCTGTGCATGTGGGGATCACTTTTATGTGTTTCACCCAATATCTTCGCACCCACAATGCACTTCCACAAGGTGGTGTGTGACACACACAAAGAGCCACCTTGCATGTAATGGCAGCCTTAGCCCATTACAGGATCCTTCTTCGGGATCCCAAAAATGTTCGATACCCAAGGTGAGTCGGAGACTTCGATCTATTGCTTTGCCAGGTTTTCACCGACAAAAGCACGCAGAGCTTCTTGTTCTGTCTGTGAAAGACGAAACGGAGGTCTATTGCTCGGCTGGGCGTCAGCCTTCATGTTCATTTCGAACTCGACGCGACGATTCGGCGGTAGTTCATTTGGCAACTTCTCGGGAAATACATCCGAGTACTCGTTCAATAGCTGCTCAACGCGAGGATCAATAACGACGTGTTTGGCTTCTTGCTTAGCCATACTGTTGATCTTGATGCGGTACACTTCTTCGCACTGCGAACATTTCAACTTTTTGTTGAATTCTGCAAAGGACACGGTGACACGTTCCATGAGTTTTCTTTCAGTGTCCGGAATCTCGACATCATGCGTTCGCCAATTGATGAGAGGCTGATACTTAGTGAACCATGGCTTCCCCAAGATAACGTCATGGGTGTTGTTCATTGGCCATTCAATTACAGGCACATTGCAGAACGTACGTTCTCCAAACGCAACATTCACAAAGCCTTTGTTCACCTTCTTCTTCACGGTGTTCGTCCCATCAAAACGAGTGACTTGGATCGTAGCTTTGTTCGTGATTTGCTTCAAGAAACCGGGTTTGACGACATTGCACGTAGCACCGGAGTCGAGCATGATGTTGGCATTGTCACCTTCACAGGTGCCTTGCTTTACCACGAGATCTCTGCCAGAGTAGTTGTCAAGTTGGAGCTGATCCAAGTTCGTGACGATTTCGTGACGCATCATTGAGATCTCTTCATCTTCATCTTCTTCTTCTGCCGGCATATCTTCGAAGTAGTTCACGGCAGTTCGCTGAAAGTTGTTTCGTCCATTGTTACGACGAGGCCGGCTGTTGTTACGGTTCTTCTTCTTATAACACTGCTCAATGGTGTGGCCAATCTTCTTACAGTAGCGACACTTCGGCTTCCACTCACGGCGTTGTTGGAAGCAATTACGATGTTGAAAGGGACGAGCATGGTCGATTTCCATTGGCTCGGCAGTGTCTGGCTCAGCTGGCGCCGGCGTTCCTTGATCCATATACGTGGGCAGAGTCTGCGAACAACGTTGTAGGCGATGGTCAAGGTCATGAGCTCGACCATATTGCAATGCTTTGGACATAGCCTGCGAAATTGAATCGAAACGGCAGTACTGTACTTCTTCCCTGATTTCTCTGCGTAATCCGTGCACAAAGCACGTGATCTCGTCGAGTTCATCCATGCTCTTGACTTGCATGATGAGCTGGCGGAACTTCCACAAGTACTCTTCTAAGTTCTTGCATTCGTGCTGCTTGAGCTGATACAGCTGATCGCGCAAGCGTTCTTGCAAGTCCACCGGTGTGAACTCTGCATGCAAACGCCGCATGAATGTCTGCACATCCTTGATGTTGTCCTTGTTCACCATGAACCACGCAGCGGCGGCGCCCTTGAAATTGGCTGAAAGCAAAGCCAATACGCGCTTCTCTTCTTCTTGATTCTGCCACTGAATGCCCTTTGCCTCCATGTAGCGAATGGCTTGGTCAAAGTACAACTCCACGGACTCTCCGATCTTCCCATGATACTGCGGCATGTTGATGCCTTCGACTTTGTACTCTATGGGTCTGGCACAGAGCCGGTCGAGTAGATCCTGGCTGCGAGCCGTCAACCGAGTCATCTGGGTCAGGAGAGTGTTCATATCGGCAGTTGTGGACGTGGAGGACGTGGAGGACATTGTACTTAGCTAAAAGGCAAAAGTTATGATTTAAACTTAAGGAACAGCTACTGTAGGGTCTTCTTACGCTTCTTCTTGGCTTCCTGGGAGTCTTGGGCCTTGCGCTTCAACTCAGCGCGTTCTCTGGCCTTCTGCTCTCTCGTCTTCTTGTGCTCTTTGACCTTGCGATCAGTGAAGATGCCAAGGATGGACTGGAAGTCGTTTACGTGGACTTGGGCCCTTACGACGATCTCGTGGACGTAATTACAAGCGTCCGAGTCGTCAGCAACCGGGATCGTGTTGCGAAGGGCGATGAGTTGACTTGAGAGCTTCTCAGTCGTAGCGTAGAGGTTTGCACGGAGTTTGTCGACGGCGGGATCGTCGGAATAGAGAGCAGAGAGAGGCTGAGCGAAGGTGTAGCGATCGACGGCGGGTGTAACGGGACTTGTTACACGGCGTACATGTGCGTTGAGGAAGCGCAGGTGGGAGGAAGGGCACAGCGGTAACGCTGTGTCTAGAGAGAGAGGAGGAAGCTTTGCGCGCTAACGTGCAAATTGAGAAGTGAATTGAATTGTTAAAGTGCTAATATGCAGTCCTGGTGACTGAAACCTACGGTGTCTCTCATTGGTAGATAGTCGGGTGTCCGGTCCGACTATCGTCCAATGGGATTAAATCCTGATGGCTTAGTCCTGTTGGCTAATATGCAAATGGCTATGTACAGTGTTCATGAGTGACACATGTTAATGTGTCACCAACTGTACGTAGTGGGTGGGTTTGGGAGAGGTGGTAAAACCCATGTGGGTGAAAACCCACACTCTCCTGACCCGGGAACCCACGTAATGGGGAGCCCCATTACAGCGGGAGTCTTCTTTCGTGGCATCCACGGCTCTATCCAGGCTCTATCAACAGTGAACTTTTGCAACCACAGACCGTTTAGCCAGCAACTCTAAACCGCTATCGAGACGTTATCCTCCCTTGGCAGCCGGTAGGGACAGGCACAAAGGCACTGGACCACTCAACACCCGGCTAGGAGCTCTCGATGTGATACGGGTTGCAGCCCGCAGTCGGGACAAGCAAAGCTCTACCGGACGGAACCGACGGAGACTTTCAAAGGGACAAGGAGCCAGGACCGAGAGACGAGGGCTGAGCAGGACCAACAAGTGCTACCACTTGTAAAGACTGGGGTCGTACTTTTCCGGAGACGAACTTAACAAGGTGCGCACTCAACGAGAGGAAGGAAGATAGGAGGGTTGGTCTGGTCTGGATGGGCGCTTGGCAGTTGGAGAGTAGATTGAGAAGTGAGTTAGAATGCGCTGCCCGCGCAGCTAGCCTCTCTGGGCTACCCTAGGGGCTCCCTCTTCCTTCTCCTAGTGTCTACGCCTCTTTTTCTCCTTTTTCTCTTACTGGATTTTTCTTCTTTTCTTTGCATTGCTCTTCAACTAATTCACTACTTCAATGGGTTCTTACTGGCCTCACACTGGCCTCATACATGACTTACCTAGAGTTTATATAGACTTTTGTATACTACGTATATACTTCTTTTTCTGGCGACATACCTGTCGCACTTAGCAGCTGGACCGTATTCATCTGGGGCCATACACGGAATGTGCCACAGTTTCTTGGACGAGCTCACGCATCCACAACACCACTTCCTGCTAAATGCTAAAACAAAAAAGAGCAGGAGGCTCACAGCGTGAAGAAATGTTTCGCAGAGAGAACAGATGACAACGATGGACACCCCCGCAAAGGGGTGGCACCGAGTGCAGCAAGGTAGGCCAGTGAAGGACGTAGGCAAGTACATCGCGGCCAGGTACGCTGATTAGAGTAGGCGCCATTGTCGACGATTTATAAATCTGTTGCGTGACCCGCAGTGCCAGCTACTGCCCCACAACAATGGTATCTTCCCTATGTTGCTGTAATTAACAACATCACACCCTGATCTGGAAAAGTTCTGTTTCGTCTTCAACTTGCAAATTAACCAGGAACTGAACCCATTGCAGATGCTAGCGTGTTCAAATCCTGACGCACACTCCGTTCATCGACAATGACCGACTGAGGCTCCTGATAAGCTCGGAGCTGGCATTCCGCCTGCGAAACGCATTCACGGCTTCTGAATGCACGTCGACGTTTTGATGGCAAACGCATGAACCCGCGAGACATTGTCCCAACGTCTATCGGCTGATGCCGGCACCATAAGTGCTGGTATCAGTGTGGAGAAATATACCAACCTGAGTGAGCCGGAACACCAGCGAAGTACTGTAGGAAGCGTTTGATCTGAATCATGAACTCGGCATTTTCCATTTTCAGAGGCAGAGAGCAACACAGCCAACGCACAAGTCAAATTCGACCGCCACTGCCTCCACATTCGCCTGGGAACTCACATGTCGGCCCTCCACACACTCACAATACTGCTCGCCATGCTGGTTCGATCGCTAAATGCGCGCCTGCTATCGCCACTCTCGCTCTCGTCTTGGTCCGCGTCGTTATTCTGCTTGCTCTCGAGTCCGAGCGCGTCGTCCTCGGCAAAGCTCCGCGAACTTGCATGCGCGACCATGGCAGCGCACTGGGTACAGAACGCCATACTCACCTGATTGCACACCTTCGCGCGGTCAGTGCGCAGAAACACCACTTTGTACACACGACACCGAGAGCATACGCGGAGATGGCAAATGCGGCAGTGCTTCTCTTTCCTCGATGTTGACGTCGACGGTGTTGACGCCGCCACGAGTGATGCCATGCGACCACCGACGCGTTCGTGGCAACGTCCACACGTGCTGGCGTCCGACGCTGTCGATGACGACGATGTTGACGACAATGACACCGACCAACTCTCCAAAGACGACGAGGCAGATGAAGAGCTACTACTGGATGCATAAGACATGGTACTCGCGCTTGCCATACTCGGCAACCGCGCAGCGAGGCACGATCCGCGTCAGTTTCTTCATCTCGGCGCAATGCGCATTCTTCCACACGGAGAGGGACACTTCGGCTGCTGTGGCCGCGACCACGATGTCTGGACGTCCGCTGGGGTCAACAAGCACTCCTCGGATGTATACTTCGACGGTGTTTGCGTCTCGCTGCCGGAACAAATAACAACACGAGACTCTAAACCGAAGAATGTTGTACTCTTCAAGCTCCCGGATTCCTGGTATATCTACCGAATGTTTCAAATGATACCCAATACGCTCGCCATTGGGCGATATGGCAAACCCGATAGACTCGATATACACGGTATCCCCTCGACGCATGACTGTCCCGACGAGGAACGGGTGGCCTTTTGCGATCCACTTGATGCTGAGCTCTCGGAACGGGGACTCGCGTGTCGGCTGGATGATCGATGCGAGCACAGCCCAATCGACAAAGCCATCATCGACGTACGCCGACTTGAGCATCATGTCCTCGGTCGTAGGGCTCAAGGCGCCGTACATGACGTCGTCGAGGATGCCAGGCATCGTGCCAAACGTGAGCATGGCCAACATGCCAGCCGTCGCGCCGTCACAGTCGGTTTGGTTATTCGCATCGCGTCTGTATGATCGGCGCTCTCTGTACACGCGCAGGTCGTCTCGGTGTTTGACTTGTTTCCAGCGGCTCTCGTCGACGACTCCGTGGTGCGTCGTGAGGTGTTCGAGGTACTGTGTCACGGCTTTCTTGATAAAGACCTCTGCAATGGCCTCGAGCGCTTCTTCGTCGTCTTCCGTGAGCTTCACGGGAGGGAACGTGTCCGTTGGCAATGGGAACTTCATGGCGCTATTGAATCGGTTTGATGCGCCTCTCGCAACACAAAAACACGAATCCGTGCTTTGAGGTGACGAACCTTAGCTCACGGAGAGATTGATAGAGAGAGAGAGAGAGAGAGAGAGAGACGATGCGGTTTGTTCTCGCAGCTGGTGGCTTGACTTATCCACTCGAGTGAGACCTTTAATGCACGACTGCGACAACCCGAAACCCGACCCTTGGTTCTTCTATTTTTGGGGTTCTCCCCTAAGTTAACCGAACCTAGGTTCTGTCCTTTCTCTCGGGTCAGTCGCAACGAATATTAAAAGGGCAGAACCAAAACTGTACTGGAAGTCAGCACAGATGAGGGTTGCTATCTGCGAGCACTCTGCACGTTCAACCAACGAAAAGCAGCTACATCTGTCTCAACACAGCAGTAGTCCAGGAACAAAGATGCGGCATTCCAATTCTGAAGCATGGAGAGACGGTGAGGTACCTTGGCATCCAAATAGGAACCGGGAACATCACACAAGCTAATTGGGAGGACCGCCTGCAAAAGCTCCGAACCAGATTGATCATCGCGGCCAAAGTCTCCAACAGTGTGGTGGGGAGAGTGCTTATACTGAATTCGATCTTACTGCCGTCGATTCTGTTCACTGCCGGCTACATCAAGCCCCCAGCGAAAGTCGTGGATCAGCTAGTGAATCTACAAAAGCAATTTTTGTGGAAATCGACACTCGGCACAGACGGCACGAGGCACAAGGTGAGTCCTTCCCTGCTCTACCTGCCAGTCAAGGAAGGAGGCATAGGTCTCTATTCAATACCTCTTGCAATAAAGCGACAAGCGATGCGGCGGACAACTCGGCGGCTACAGCGAGCGCGAGACAAGTACACAGAAACTTGGCATGAACAGGTTCATCGGGACAAAAGTCATACTGGGGGTGTTGCGCGATTTCACGCAAGAAGCGAAGCCAGCACGCACAGACAAGGCTGTACCAGACGAACAATATCCACAGACTCGGGTGGGAGTATCTCTATGAAGACCTGGTGGCTGCAGAGGGACGCAATCCCGGGTGGAAAGATGATCTGAAGCAGTAAATGGAATCCTTGCTACCGACCCTGGACCTCGAGTGGAGATCAGACGGACGCGTAGGTGTGTACTTTGGGAGAAAACCTGAGCAGGCGATTCATCAACTGTCGGAAGAGACTCGAGCCTTCTGGCCATCCTTTCAGTGGAACGACAACCCCTGGATAATCGACAGTCAAGGCGAGCAGTATACAGTCAAAACGGTTCCTTTCCTGAAGGAATGCAATTTGGCCAGCTTCAACGTGAGACGGGAAGAAGAGCGAGTGTTCTCCGTGCGGCTACCAACCATGACGGCGACTCTCACGTTCAAACGAATGACCACCTTGCGAAAACTCGTAACCAGCATCATTCTATGCTCACCGGAGATAGAAATCGATGCAGGCAACCAGTTGAACAGTCAGCAGGAGCCGTGGAGCAGGAAACACACAAAACGAGAGTACAAGTGGATCAGCAACGGCATAGGAACCATCATCGCGGTGCCAGTATCGGAGAGGAGCCACACGGACTGCATTCAGATGCAACGGCAAGCAAACGGAGTTCTCTGGACAGTGACCGACGGGGACGGGATGCTACTTGTCAACAAGACGTTGCAATAATCGAAGAAGAAATAAAGACCACAGGGTGGACATTCAAACCGCACCCGCTCACGACTCACTGTCCGTGGCTGGTGCATGAACGTACTCCCCCAAACAGTGTCCAGAAGACAATTGACCGAGCACGAACACGAAGGTTGCACAGCAAGTTGTATCAAGGTCTCGGAGGACTCATAGACAAGCCCAACGAAGTCGCGAAAACTGACCAGTGGTACAGTCGTGTGCAGTATCGACTACCAGCACATCTATGGAAACAGCGAGGATGTCTTACGCCGTATCAGATGTGGACGACATACCGGATTTCTACGATGCAGCTCAACCTGTTCCATCCGGGAAGGATCGAGTCTTCGGCGTGCCCAAGCAATGCCGGATGTGGGGAGACAAAAGAAACTATCTCACACATAGTCTGGAGTTGCAAGCGAGCACAAGCCGCGTGGACAGCCTTCCTCGGCGATGGATGGGTCGAACATTGACGAATCAAGCACTCAACCTCTTCCTGCCTCATATTGCTAGTCGCACAGCCCCGCCAGGTCAACGATCTTTGCTCCGGGAATTGGAAAAGCACTTCGGGTTCATTACTCCGGAACACTCGACAGCACTACAGAAACTTTGGTTTATCGTCACATCAAGCATCCCAGTTTTGCTGTGGAGAACGAGAGTGGAAATAGTGCATGAACGACAACATCTCACTATTGAAGAAAGTACCCAGCGAGTGTGGACAGCGTGTGTGATGCAAGTGCGGGCTGTGGCTCATCGGATGAGAACGCTCAAAGGAGAAAAGATCAATGCAACTTGCCTGAGCCAACTGCTCAGCGTACTGGAGAGACAAGACTTGTCGCGCCAACTGGGAGCATGGGCGACGGCGCGTTTGTATTTCGATGGAGGTGCACGCGGAAACCCAGGTCCAGGAGGCAGCGGATGGGCGCTCATCTTCCTGAATGAACGCAGCAATCGATGGGAACTCAAAGCATGCGGCTATGCGTACATGGGACCGGAAGTCACGGACAATTGGTGCGAATACAGCGCACCGAAAGATGGCCAGGCATACAGTGCTCACTACCTACAGCATTATGAAGTCAAACTGGAAGTCTTCGGAGACAGCCAAACGATTATCGCAGCCCAGAACGGGTTCTCTTCTATACGCCAGACCAAGTTGCAGCCACTAGCAGTTCGGGTAAATCAAATCATCGCCAACTTTGCGTGGATCTCCTGGAATCACACAAGACGAGAACAAAACAAGATGGCCGATCTTCTCGCCAACATGGCAATGAACTCCAAGAATACAAAGATACTCACCAACGAATCGCGGGGAAATGATCAAGTTGTTATGTCCCAAGTCGCAGCTCTACTCGACAATGATATCGGTACCACACCGTCAAAGCTTAGAAACACGTCACTGTCAGCAGTGTAAATGAGACTCAGGAATTCTTATACTGCATGTAGATCATAAGTTATATAGAATTACATTCTCTCTCTCTCTCGCTATCTGCGATCTCTGATTGATCCAAATATCGAAATTATCGCTATTGGTTGAAAACCGACCTCTTCCTTGAATCCAAGTAGGTCGATCTTAAAACGCTACGGAGCTAAAGCAGTCGAGCGAGATGGATGCAAGCACCGAGCCAGAAAGGGGCAACATCGTATTACGTCCGTCTTCGCGCCACACACTTGTCACTACAACGAATGACAGAGCTGTCGGCAGTGTGCTCGAAGCATTTACAAACCAAGCCATGACATCGATAAGAGCTCGAGCCGTGTTGCAGGGTCAGCAGCGTCTGTCGCAGCAAGGGATTGTCTCCATGCTGGAAAATCGCGCAATTGTTAACGAGCAACAGCTTGGTACTCGAGTTCAGCAAGCAGTCGTGCAATCTCAAGCAGCACTACAAGCGGAGGCGATGTTGCTCACGCAAGCGCACACAGAGGAGCTCATCGCTGACACAAGGCGTATTCTAGAGCTCAGCTTGCAGAACTCCATCACGGAAATTCAAGAGCGGGTGCACTCACAAACACAACGATGCGTGGCAAGGCTGGGTACGGACTCACTTCCTTAACGGGAAGCATACTTTCAAAATGCGCCTGCAGAATGCCACGCGCAGTTGGAAGCTGCAACGAAGTTGAACTTGGTGGAGTGTATGACAGAAAAGAAGCACCACATTGATCAAGAGTTTCGTCGCGCATGGGAAGAGCAAAAGGAGCGAATCTATTTGTTTTCCCATGGGACCGAAGCAAATCGAGTAGCGGACAGAGAGCGCGCTATTGAGCGTAGTTTTCAATGTGCTTTGGTGGACTTTCAGCGTCAGAACGAAGCGGGTGTGTTGAAGAATGTGTCAGCTTCTCAAGACAAATTCGATGCAAGGTTAAATCGAGTAACAGATGGGTTTCAGACGCAGATTCGAGCTCTTGTCGATCAGCATACGCAACGATTAGTACAGTCATAGCTACGCGCGGACGAGCGTTCGGCCGAGCTAGAACGCAGCTTTGGAGCAGATGTGCAGAGGCAGATGTAATCAACGTTCAACAGAAAGTCCGAAATCGGGTACCATCGTCGCCTTGAGCTTCGCATTCAGCGTTCGCTCACAGAAGCTGAAGAGCGAATCGTGGCTTGTGCCGAAGCTCGAATCGCCAACCTCGAGCTAACGAAGACTCAACAAAGTGATCAAATTGTTGCACTGAGGCCAACACTTGAGAGAGAATTCCACTGTGCTTTGGATAAGGTTCATGAGCGTGTCGAGTCGCTCAATGACAAACTTGTGAGAAGTCAAGCAGTTCAAATCCAGTCAGCATTACGACAAGTGAAACACCGCCTACAGACAGTTGAATGCAGCCAAAGGGACGCGGTGAAAGACATGGAAGAATCAAAGTTGCAGCGATATCAGCCAGCTCTGGAGCGGCCATACGCGCAAATGCAAACGCAATTTCAAGACAGTGAGGCTAAACGCACAGAGTTACGACTCGAGAGTGGCACAAACTTGCAGACCTCGCTTGCGGAAACAGAAGCGCGTATACAAATGTTAGAAAATGCACAGATAGAGGCGGAGGCAAATGCAAACGAAACTAAGCTGCAAGAGCGCTTTCAGGTAATGCTCGCCATTCAATGCCAGATAGTTGTGATTGAAGTATCGCGTGCGAGAGAAGCTCATCACTCAGTAATCAGTCTGCCCTTTCAGAAACGCGAACTCG
This sequence comes from Globisporangium splendens, assembly GCA_006386115.1. Lineage (NCBI taxonomy): Eukaryota > Oomycota > Peronosporomycetes > Pythiales > Pythiaceae > Globisporangium > Globisporangium splendens. The sequence continues at coordinate 93,808 of VFIW01000110.1, forward strand.
TTTGGATATGGTAGAGCAGACGGAACACAAAGCCTTGCAAGCCGTTGCAGAGTCTGAAGCCAGCATGAGCAGCGCTGCCTGATCGCACTCGAGAAGAC
>VFIW01000110.1:95111-141293 GCA_006386115.1 Globisporangium splendens
GGTGGCAGAGACACGTTGGTCTCATCACCAGTGCAGTTTCCCAAGTAGGAACCATCACTCAGTACTTGATTAGTACATGGATGTCATCACTCTGTGCTGATTAGTACATGTGAACAACATTCTGCACTGATCAGCACAGAGAGCGCTCGTGACGTCATGGGATGACATCCCATGTGCATGTGGGGACTGTCGTACCGCAATCCCTTTGTTATTTGTGTCCACAATGCACACTGAAGGTGGTGTGTGGCACACTAGATCTGTGGACAGATCCACCTTCATGTAATGGCTAGGTATAGTCTATTACATTTTATATATCAGAATCATAGGTTTTATTGTGCATGTTTAGGTTTTAGTTATAATTCCTGTAGGGACCATTGGGGTTCATTTGTAAGTAGCGACAGGAACCATAAGCATTTCAATTCAGTTGCAATTTTACCACCAAGCCCTCAAGTCTTCCTTCCTCCCTCCAAGTCGGGAGACGCTTCCTCTGGCACAAGCGTGTGTGCCGTGTTTAAGGGACTGTTGTGAACAGCGCCCCATTACACCTGGTAGCACTTCGAGCGGTCCTTCCAGCGACCAAGTCAAGAAAGGTTTGACGAAGCGGCTTTGAGCACTTCGCGCATTCCTGTCCAAGACCTACATCCGTCTATGTCTGAGAACATGGAAGGAGTAGATGTGCCACTCGGTCCAGCAGTACCGGAAACTGTCGAGTTGACGAATGAGTATTTTCCTCATTTGTCTTCTTATGAGTGGTCGGCGCTGGAGCGGATGCGAAACGTCATTGGAGAGGCTGCTGTAATCAGCCTACTACGATCGGCGTCTCCTGAAGACCAGAAGAACGCCGCGGTCAGTTTCATGCACCACGAGATTATTGAATCTCGAAAGCAGGTCGCAACCCCTGTTTCGTCCTTCAGGACGGTGCCGCTGAAGCTGGATGTCTCTCCGTATCGTGGCGGAGAGAACGAGCCTCTTTCGAGATGGTTCGTCGAGTTGGATGCAGCTATCACTGCAAGACAACTGCGAGACCCAATGCAGCGAGTGTTGTTCGCGATGTCCAACCTTGCGGGTCGTGCAAAGAGCTGGGCTTATGGGAAGCGTTTGTCAGATCCAAACTGCTTCTACAGCTACGAAGACTTCAAGGCAGAGCTCAAGGCAGCGTTTGAGCCACCGCAGAGTGAGTTCCGTGCGCGTGCCGAGTTCCTCAAGCTTCGTCAAGGCCGTTTCGACCTTCACTCGTATGCACAACGTGCTCGCTACTTGGTGTCGAGCATCGTTGACGAGCCGATTGACGTTTCGACGCAAGTCGTGACGTTCATGGCGGGTCTGAACGATGGTCCGATTCGGAACCAACTGTTCCGCGAGTATCCCAAGACGCTGGACGAAGCCATTGAACGTGCCATGCAAGAAGAGTTCAGCATGAAGCAAGCGAAGTTCCAAGGGTTTGCGTCGAGACCAATGCGGCAATCGAATGTTGCGCATGATGGCCCCGAGCCTATGGATATCTCGTACATTTCCACGCCTGGAAATGAGCGTCCTCGCAACGATGGGAAGTGTTTCCGTTGTGGGAAGTCGGGTCACTTCGCTCGGAACTGCAAAGTGTCTTTGCCGGGTCGGCAAACGACACAGGGTTCGCGCTCGAACAACTACGGTCGCGGCCGTGGGTTCGATCGTTCCCAACGTTCAAAAACGGGAACGACCAGTAGGGGCGGGGCCTCCTACTGGGCTCGAAAAGAGGACTGTGTTTGTGGATACACAGGACTCTGGCCCCAATGTGCATGATGCACATGCAGTTTCCACGAGGGAGAACAGTGTCAGTCAAACGTCAAGTTTGGTCGTTCTCAAAGTTCATGTAGACGGTATTGCAACGCCTCTACGTGCTTTGGTTGACACTGGTGCGTCGAACAATTTTGTTCGAAATGAAGTGATCGTCAGGCATGGTGTCTTCGTGCCTGATGCGAATGAAGAGAATACGATGATCGTCCGGTTGGCGAATGGGTCGACTGTGAAGATGCCGAAGCGCGTGGTGCGCTTGGCAATCAAGTGTGAAGATTTCCGAGGTGAAGACGAGTTCATTTTACTCGACCTCGATGACAAGTTTGATCTGATTCTGGGCATGCCGTGGCTGAAGCGTTATCAACCTAGCATTGACTGGATGAAGATGAAGATCTCCGTTGACAAGTCACACGATGCTGACTTGAGCTGTGTGACAACGGATGAAGTGGTGTGGGTTTACACATCTGTGGAAGAGATCCCAGATGACCCTCGTGATATTGCGGTGTGCGATGGCCCCCCATGTTCACGAGCGGTACTCATCTTGAAGTAGACGAACGGAGGTGGAGCAGTCAGGCGCCAACAAAAGACTGTCTCCTTTGCCATCGACCCTAAGAGTGAGGCGATGTGCGTGGAAGAAACGAATGGGAAAAGAGCCGAAGAGCCATCCCGAGACAAGACGACCAAGAAAAAGAAGCAATTATCGTCAAGTGTTGCAAGCGCAACGTGTGCCCCTGATCAAGGTACAAGTCAAGATGACGAAGGAAGTGTCCAAGCAAGAGTCAATTCGAGTGAATACGTGAACGTATTGGTCTACAATGAAGATGGTGACAGCAACGTAATGCGTCACATTGAAGTCGAAAATCCTCCAAGCTCTGTTGAAGAGTTGATTTCCTTGCCATGGATGAGCAAGAAGACGCTGAAGCGTAGCCTAGCGAAAGGCGAAATTTCGCAGGTCTGCATGATCGTCGATGAAGTTGCCGACGATGTCATCAACACTGCGGAAGTGTTCGATGAGAAGACACGGAAGGAAAGGTTCGAGGAGCAGTCATGGGACGCTCTCAAAACGAACCCCGTGTATGAACTTGTCAAGGAATATGAGGACATATTCCCAGACAAGGTGCCGGACGAACTGCCATTCGATAGAGGCATTCGTCATGAGATTGACATACTTCCTGGCACGAAGTATTGTATCACACGGCAGTGGCCGTTGCCAAGAGAACAAGTCGTTGCGATCGACGAGTTCTTTGCGCAACGTGCCAAGGCTGGGCATGTGCGAGAAAGCAAGTCTCCACATTGTAGCCCAACCTTCTGTGTGAAGAAGGCAACTGGGGGTTGGCGCATCGTTCACGCTTTCAACAAGCTGAACGACGCTACCATTCCAGCCCAAACTCCGGTTCCACGCAAGGATATGATCCTTGATGGAATGGTTGGCAGTACTGCCTTCAGTGCTATCGATCTGAAAGATGGGTTCTATCAGATTCGAATGCGCGAAGATGATGTACCACTAACTGCAGTGAGTACCCCGAGTGGTATGCTGTGGGAATGGATGGTGATGCCACAGGGTTTGAAGAACGCTCCTGCGACTTTCAATAGGATGGTCACGAATCTACTTCGTCCATTGAGAGGGTTTGCACCGAGTTACTTTGACGATATTTTCGTTCATAGTAAAACCACGGGTGAAAAGTCTGACGTTGATGTTCATCTTGGCCACCTTCGCCAAGTCTTTCAGGTCATGCGTGAGAACAAGCTCTACGCCAACCTGAAGAAGTGCATATTCTTTGCACCAGAGATCCCCGTTCTCGGTTGCTTTGTGGGAAAGCATGGCGTTCGAGTTGATCCGGAGAAGGTCAAAGCTATTGACGATTGGCCTGTACCTCAGAATGTCAAACAGCTGAGACAATGGTTGGGTCTGGCCAACTACTTGCACAAGTACACGCGCAATTACGCAGCGTTGGTGCAACCGCTCACACAGCTCCTGAAGAAGGACATTGAGTGGGAGTGGTCCAGTGACCACCAAATGGCATTTGCCGAAGTGAAGAGGAGTCTGCGAGAAGCTCCCGTGCTGGCAATCGCAAACCACGACAAGCCTTTTCATGTGGTTTGCGATGCAAGCGACTATGCCATCGGTTGCGCATTGATGCAACACGATGATGAGGGTCATGAGCGAGTTGTGTCGTATCAGTCACGACAACTCCGACCCGCAGAACGGAACTACCCAGTTCACGACAAGGAACTTCTGGCGATTAAGTATTCTTTGGTCAAGTTCCGTGTGTATCTGCTTGGCGAGGAGCGCTTTGCTATCTACACTGACCACGCGTCTCTGCGTACGGCAGTGAAGACTCCTCATTTGTCGCAAAGAATGGCGAGATGGTTCTCCTTCTTTGCAGAGTACAACTCTGTTGTACACTGCAAACCAGGCAAAACGAACATCTTAGCCGATGCGCTGTCAAGACGTCCGGATTACGATCCGAAGACCAAGAGTGAAGACACGGACGGAGCGTGTCGACTCTGTGAAGACATTCAAGCGATCGCGGTGCAAGCAACGACTACAGTGCGAGAAGAGATCGTCGAAGGGTACAAGTCTGACGAAACATGTCAGGACTTGCTGAAGTACTTCAAGGACCCTTCCGACAAAGCGCTGCAAGGTCTTCCGTCGCGCACAAGATCGCGAGTTCGCCGCTTCCGAGTACACAATGGGTTGTTGTACTATGCGGTTGAACAAGGGGATACAGCAAGGGTTGTTGTTCCCAACGACGAAGGTCTGCGTCATCGACTCTTGTGTGAGTACCATGACAGTCCTTCGGGTGGCCATCTCGGACGTGAGAAAACGTTTCTCAGTCTTTCCCGGGATTACTACTGGCCACACATGTACAAGTGGGTGCGCAAGTATGTGAGGACTTGTGAGATCTGCCAACGAGTGAAACCCTCTGGTTCCACTCAGGCACCACTTCGTTCATTGGCTGTCCCTCAGGACAGTTGGAAGTCTGTGAGTATGGATTTCATATTCGGACTTCCACGTGACAAACACGGACGCAATGGCATCCTTGTGTTTGTGGACCGATTCAGCAAGATGGTCCATCTTGCGCCGGTTTCGGACAAGATCTCAGCCGAAATGGCGGCCAAGGTCTTTGTAGACGTCGTATTCCGTCTGCATGGCCTGCCCGTTGAGATCGTGTCTGACCGTGACACTCGGTTTACGTCCAAGTTTTGGCGTGCACTGTTCGGACTTCTGGACACCAAGTTGGCCATGTCAACAGCGGCACATCCTGAAACGGATGGTCAAACTGAACGAGTGAATCGTGTCCTGGAAGACGTGTTGCGCAGCTACGCAACGTCTTTCAAAGAGTGGAGTGAGTTTCTCCCTCTTGCCGAGTTTGCGTTGAACAACTCCACGCATGTCTCGACAGGTCACTCTCCATTTTATGTGAACTATGGCATTCATCCTCGAGTGCCTGCTTCCATAATGGGCGAGGTCTCTACCTTAAGTGGGGGAGGGACTCCGGCTCATGGTAACAAGCCGAAGTCGTCTTACGACCTGAATGCTGCTTCCGAGTTGAAAGCCAATTTTGACTCGATGAAACCCCTCGACGACCTAACAAGTCGTGAAGAGCAGCAAGTCGATGACTTTGTTGTGAGGAGGCAAGCCGTTGTGAGGTTTGTTCGAGACGCAATCGCGAAGGCTCAGGATCTGCAAAAGGAACAAGCAGACAAGAGCGGAAGGAAGAACAAGCAAGTGTATAAGATCAATGATCTTGTATTGCTTAGTGCGGCAAATCTGCCTGAACATGCAGTGTCCAACTTGGGAAGCTCGAAGCTTCTGCCAAGGTTCATTGGACCGTTCAAGGTGTTGAAATGCAATGGTGATGCCTATACGCTAGACATACCTACACGCATGCGTCTACACCCTACATTTTATGTGGGTAGACTAAAGCCTTACCTTCCAAGCGGATCAGCTGATCCTACGAGATCTTCCGCAAACGATCAAGCTGATCTTGAAGCTTCTCCACTTGATTGCGAAGAGCAAACAGCTCGTCGCTCTGGAGATTCTTCTCGGCGTACAAGAGTTGCAGGACGTCGAAGGATTGGTCCTTCACCGACTCCAGCGCTTGAAGACGAGAATGGTGCTCGCCACGAAGTACCTCAAAAGCCGAACCTTCCTCTTCCACAGAGCGCAAAAGACGATCGTGAGCCTACTCACGAGACTTCTCGTTCTTCCGGAGTCGAACAAGTACGTCCTGAACTCGTTGGAACCGTTCCTCGAAACGGGACTCCAAAGCCGAACACTGGGGACAACCTTCTGTCAGATCGTCGATCTTCGATTCATGATCGGCGACATGGTTCTCGAGACTTTCGCAGCGTTCCTCAAGCGTCGAACAACGCTGCTGCAAAGCCTCGATTTGCCCACGATGAGCACTCTTCCACTTCCAGAGTCGCTCAATCGTTTTCTCGTTAAGCCCCACCCCCGTTGTTAGACTCTCAGGGAGAGCATCGCTGGGTGGTTGAGTCGATTGTTGATCATGAAGATCGACCGACTCATCGTCGAGGAAAGAAGCAGTTGAACCATCAGCGCTTCTACAGAGTTTGGTGGCGTGGATATCCACCGAGCTCGGACACGTGGGAACCACGCCAGACGATGGAGTCTGATGTTCCCGACGTGGTCCGCAGCTACGAGAACCACTTGTAGCGTCGCCAGGAGCGACACTACGACGACCAGAGCTGGGATTCGCTCTGTCGTCAGCAGGAGTTCTTCTTTCGGCACGAGCATTGCCACGACGAAGAAGACGCTCCATTCGGTTCTCGTTCTCAAGACGAACGAATGTTCGCCATGAGTCTCTCTGGGCTGCGATGGGTTGGTTCGGATCATCACGATCGTTGATCCGACGCCAACTGAAGAACCGCTCCTTGTAGAACTCGAGCTCCCCCTTCTTCTTCAGAATGGGAGAAATGTCGAAGAGTTCTGGAGCTGTCTGCTGTCGCTTGGACGACGGACGTTCTTCACGGTTCACTTGGTCACTTGGTCGCTTCATTGCCAATTGGAAAGTGAACTGCTCCGAAAGGTCTGCAAAAGTACGCAAGGTACTTGTGACTTTAAGGAGGGGATGATGTAATGGGCCACAACCAGCCATTACATGAAGGTGGATCTGTCCACAGATCTAGTGTGCCACACACCACCTTCAGTGTGCATTGTGGACACAAATAACAAAGGGATTGCGGTACGACAGTCCCCACATGCACATGGGATGTCATCCCATGACGTCACGAGCGCTCTCTGTGCTGATCAGTGCAGAATGTTGTTCACATGTACTAATCAGCACAGAGTGATGACATCCATGTACTAATCAAGTACTGAGTGATGGTTCCTACTTGGGAAACTGCACTGGTGATGAGACCGACGTGTCTCTGCCACCTAAAGTGAGTGGCTGTAGCCAATCACTTCACAGGGATTTTCCACGGGACTTCAAGTTCAAGTTTCAAGAATATCTCCTAGGTTCAACCTCAGTGTACCCAAGGTTTTATATACCATATTCATAGGTTTTATTGTGCATGTTTAGGTTTTAGTTATAAAACCTGTAGGGACAATTGGGGTTCATTTGTAAGCAGCGACAGGAACCATAACTACATTTCATTCAGTTGCAATTTTTCCGTCAAGTACTTTCATAGGCTGGATGAGGGTGCTCTTGGAGGAGTTGTCGCATCCAACGGGGGTTGGCTATTAGTTCCAACTGACCTACACACCTCTTTAGACCTGTCAGTAGAAGCCGTGCGAATGAGCAGCCGTTAGGCGGCCTTGGTCAGTTTGGGTGGCCATCCGGACCTCTTTTGCGTTCCGTACGCTTCTGGCGCAGCCTGAAATGACACAACTACTGGTCGAGAACGACCCAGTCGTTTGGCGATCTCTTGTTGGCTCTTCGTACACTGATGGAAGGCCAGAATCTTCCCCATCTCTTCCTCGGTGAGCGCGGGTCTCTCGACATTGATACACAAAATAGAGAGCGTTCCAGAGCGTGCAAAACGCTATGGCAGTATGGCTGTTGCCAGCCAACCGGACCGCCAATTCGGTCTTTTTTGCGTTGAGGGAGCTGTTCGCGTCCGATTTTCAAATGAAATGTGTCAATCGACTCCAAATCGAATGCTGTTTCATTGGTTTAAATTACAGATCGAAACGCTCCCTGATTCGCTAATAATTGACATAAATGTGTGAGGCAGTATACTTATTGCCAGCACTGTAGTGGTGACTGTGTTGGTACTGTGAGGCAGTTCTTTTTTCTGTTCGGCATTCGCTGAAAGACAACAGAAACCGTGCTGGAGTGAATGCGAAGATGCGTCACCTGTGAAAGGAGGAGGATGAGCAAACGCGCGACGATGATATCCTTGGCGTGCTGGATATGGTCGACATACCTTCATTCATCCTTTGTGGACCCAGGAATTGTGTGAACACTTGGACTCAGTTGCTCAAAAGGAGACCGTGACTCCTAAACAACGAACAACGGTCATTTCGCCTTGACCTCTCTCTCCGTTTGGTGGTTCTTTAAAGCCGATCATAGGGTCGTCCTTGTGAAAAATGGGTGACATAGAAACGCAACGAACGGCCGTGGTCTAGATGATTGGACGTTTTAAACGTCCGCCTGCTGATTATTTTCCCGCGACACGTGTCATTTCTCGATCTTTCGAGGGCAGAGCAAGTATCAGCACCTCCTCCAATGTGGCACCCGCGTGTGCATCTCGTGAGAGAACCTCCAGCATGTTCCGCATTCACAGACTCGGCCGTTGCCTCATCGTGGTCATTTGGTTCGTCAAGCGCGATCGATCACTCTCTACGGTCGCGACTTCTTCCGCGCCTTCTTCTCCAGTCGCCCAATCTCAAGCAGCAGCATGTTAAACGGCACCTATCAACTACTTCGAGCAGCGAACGCGGCAAGCGCTTTCGGCGCCGGAAAAAGTTGTACGAAGAAAGTCTGAGACGCCAAGTCGATGCGCTTCGGAAGCAAATAGCCCAGTTGAGCGTGCAAAAGAACTTGGTTGCCCAGAACACACTCATGACAAGAACAAGCCCATGCGGTTCGCTTGTTCAACTTACGAGGGAGCTGTACAAGCTGTATCAATGTGGGCTAAACAATGTGGCAACAACGCACGAAATGCACAATCTGCCACGTTCGGTGTCAGTGGTGGAGTACAAGGAGAATTTCCTGAGGCACTTGCTGGATGCGGACGTCACGTACGGCACTCTGGTAGGCGTACATTCGGTGATTGATCAGTGGCGGAAGCACACAGCATCGTACGCGAAATTCGAGCTTGAAGTGATGTACATTGAGCCGATCGACGACTTTGAACAAAATCCAGTCGTCACAACCCACATCAAGCAGCACGCTCGCTTTTCGCGCGAGACTTTTCCTTTGCTGTTCCCGTTTGTGCCCGGAAACCGAGATGATCTGATGGAGAAAATGGCGGAGAGAGAAATCACATTCGATTGCGTGTCGCGATTCCAGTTCTCGAGTCAAGGTCAGATCACGATGTACCTGGTGGAGATCAATTTCATTGAAGCGCTGATCGGCGTCTTTGGGAATGCACAGGACGCAGCCGAGCTGATTCAGCTTTCTGTGATCACGCCGGCAGCGACGCTCATGAACGCAGCGCCAAATTCTGAGCGAAGGTTTCGAGAGCCTCGAAGGCAAGCGACAGAGACGCAAATCGGAAGCTCTGCTGACCATAAAAGCAGCGACGGCCCTGTATCGAGCAAGTTGAGCGTAGAGTATTTGCTTAGTTGAAATCACAGCAGCAAAATGTAATCACATGTGCTTCATGTCAACTGCTCGCTGCCACCCAAATTGCGACCTTTTCTGAGCTGCGAAAGGAGCAAATGCTTGAACTGCACGTCATCACTGCACGATGAGTGAGCGACGTTTCGAAAGTCTAATCGGAGAATGACGTGGTGAGGTGAATGTTGGTGGATGTTTTCATTTTTTAACCGATATTCTTTTCGAAGGACAGAATCGCGCCATCCTTCACCCTCTCGTGCTACGTGGGACACGGACGACAGGTTTGCGTGGGACAGTAGCAATGCGCGACTTCGCTCTGGCGTGACCCAACTTGGACTCATTGGCGACTCGCATTTTAAGTTTCTCTTCAAACCCAAGCTCACCGAACGCGACCGAACTGCAGCAAATGATGAATACACCACAGCATCGCAATCAGCCATTTCTCCAGTTGATCGACCAGGCTGCAGCAGTGGAGCAACTCAAGAAAGGTGGCAACCTGTCTGCAAACATAATCTCAGCCACCGCAGCAGCACCACCGAGTGCATTTAACCACCCAGTTAAGCCAACCATTGCGCGAAATGCCTCACATGCCAAGAACGTGAAGTCGCGATCGAGGAAGAAGACAAGCAGTGAGCGAGGTTACACATTTCGCGCGAGGAATGCACAGTACGAAGCGCAGCTGGTTGCCGACGTCGCCAAACTCCGCAAGGACCACGCAAAACTCGATTTTATCAAGACCCTGTGGCAGCAGAAAGCGGTGTTGCTGCGAAACACTGCGAATGGGTCGTTAGTGCGCCTCACGCAAGAGTATTTCTGCGTCCTTGAGCATGGACTGGAATCTTGCAGCGCGCTTGGGTCAACTGATCACGACGAGATGAACCAGACGATACAATACAAGGAAAACTTTATACGCCAAGTGCTAGATCCGGAGGTTCAGTTTGGTGAGACTGGCGGCGTCGGTGCTGTGATTGAGCAATGGCGGAAATACACAACAGCGTTTGCGGACTTCCAGGTAAAGATCGGTTCGGGTGTGGTAGTCCATGGGTCGGAGGAAGACCCTTGGGTCGAGGTAGTGACCAAGTTGCACGTTGGCTTCACACACGACACGCTTCGACTGGTATTTCCCGGCGCGGTTGGTCGTGACGATCTGGTCCGTGCTTGTGTCGGCAAGGTACTTGTGCTCAAGAATACGCACCGTCTTCGATTCTCGTCGGATGGGCGAATCAAGTTGTACTTGATCGACATCAACTTTGTGGAAGCCCTTGGGAGCGCGATAGGCAATTTAGAAATGGTTTCCGAGTTGCTGCAATTGTCAACGATCACGCCGTGGAACACAATTGCAGACGTGGAGAGCAGATTGACGGACTTGAATTTGGGGAAAGAGCAGCAACCAGAGGTAATCCAGCCCAAGTCAGTTGATTCAGCCACCAGCAGCGACACTAGACGACGTGCACCATTTTGGGTTTCAAGTTTGGAGATGCCGTTTTTGCTGGATGACATGCCAGTCGAAGTAGGCGAAAGGGGCAGCGATTATATGTCCCAGCTTCGCGAATTTGGAGCAGCTATGCACGACGATATGGAGGAGCTTCTTGATCTCTAGCAGGAGATGAAGGGATAAATCGGATGCGTCTGATTCATGTCTAGCTTAGATCAGTGTAGGTCAGCGTGGTAAGTTTAAAATGTGTAGGTTTGTATATTTGAAATAGCCTTATCTGCTGTCATCAGAAACTCACAGCAAACAATAACTCAGTCGCAAAGTTGAAAACGTCCATTATGATTCGCAAATGGCCACAGCAAGTCCGCCACAATTCCCTGAAGGAGTACGTACAAACCGAGCTTGTGGCGATTCGGTTACTGTGCTAGAGTGACAGCAAAGTAGCTTCCTCTTCACCCTCATTGTGGTCTCATTTGTTTACGTGTGCACATGATGACTCTGCGCTTTGCGTACTGTGGGAGCGAAAATCATATTTCTTGTTCAGCATCGATAGACTGATCCAGGCACTAGTAGCCAGGGACGGATATCCACTGCCCCGTATTCCCTCTCAAGCAAATGTCACGCTCTAGATTCTTGGACAGCCAGCAGCGCACTATCTAAGTCGAGATATGCTGCTACAGCCCGAGCTTTCATCAAATACAATATAATCTACATACAAACTTCACAACCGCAAAATAGCAGCTGAGATAAAAGCGCCGAGCCCGAGAGAAATAGTGCGCACGAGCAAAAAAACAGCTCTGAGTTTTAGCATTACCTGGGTTTGCTTTCGTTCATCCATCGAATGACCCGTTTCCGGAGAGATGTGGCTGAAGTTCGTCCGTGAGCAAGTACTCAACACTCAGCTTGACACTTGACAAGGACGATGTGGCACTGGGACAGCTACGAGGCGGAAGGTCACTGAAGACGAGTTTCCTTTCTTCCTCGCATGCGCCGCTGCAGTTGCGATTTCGTTTTCGATTCCGCTCCGGCACCGCATTGTCGACGAGCCTCGCGCCAGGAGCAATCACTGAGAGCTGCATTAGCTCGACAACGTCGTTCGCATCGCCCAGAAGCTTGAGAAAGGCCTCGACGAAGCCGATCTCGACCGTGTACGATGTGACCCGGCCGGCTTCCGAGAACTGGAACCGCGAGACACAGCTGAGCGTGATGTCCTTGTCGACGACTCTCTCGACCAGGTCGTCTCGCCTCCCTGCCACAAATGGAAACATGATCGAGAACGTCTCTCGCGCAAAGCGCACGTGCATCTTGGTGTGGATGACGACGATCGGGCACTCTTGGGAGCCAACGATGGGCTCCACGTGGCTGATCTCCATGTCAAACTTGGCGTACGACGACGTGTGTTTGCGCCACTGGTTGATGATCGCATCGACACCGATCACATCTCCACGTCGGACGTCCGGATCGAACACTTTGTGTAGGAAACTCTCCTTGAACTGCACACTCTGATACCGTGCTGCTGTGGATTTCGACATTGTCAGCGCCGTTCTGTCAGCATCGTCGATGGTCTCTAAGCCGTGACGATGCACCTTGTAGAGCTCCACTGTGAGCTTCTCGAGCGACCCGCAGCGGCTAGTGCGCGTCACCAGCGCCTTCTGCGCGTACACGCTCTTGAGCAGACTCAGTCGCGCGATGTGCTGGTGCAGCTGGTGCATCTCGCGATGCAGACTGTCTTCGTGGTCCTTCTTGCGCTGCCGGAACTGCCGTGCGCGCTCGCTGTTCGACTTGGCACGGCCGCGACGGCCGTCGCCGAGGCTGCTACGAGCTTCTGCAAACAGCACGGGGGGACGGGAAGCGATCGCCAAGGCCGCTGTAGACGCAGCGACGCGCGGTGGTGGCGGCGGATAAGCTGGCATGGTGGAGGCGCAATGGTGTGTGATATCGCCGACTTAGAATGAAGCGACAAAAAGGCTCTTTAAAATAGCATAGAAAACGAATATTTGCTATCCTGGTAGTCAAAGATGAAAGCTGTTTTTTTCTTTACTAAATTCACGAAACTTTACCACATCCGAAAACTAGGATACTGACATTAGGTAGGAAAGAGCAACGTTTCTGCAACCGCCAACTCGTTAGAAAGTTATTAAGAGTTTATAAAACGTGCGACAAAAACACAGACCCGTGTGTGGTAAGCTCCACATTCGGGTCAGAAAATCGAAAACTTGCTGGACTTACCTTCAAGTATCGGATACAGGAGAGCTCAACTGTCCATCGATGTGGACGCTTCTTCCCGCACGGATGTCATTTCAACAACTGCCTCTGTACCGTACTACTTATCTATTGATTTACCAGAAGCGACGATACGCAGAGATGTGGTTGCTGCAAGGGGACTCGAGTCTCAAAAAGTGGTGACAGCGATCGCTGCCATAAAACCCAGCAACTTCTATTGACACAAACGAAATACAGACCGTGGTGGAACAATACTGCGAGGTTGCAAAGAAGCTGCACCAGCCTTTTCTATCCAAGAGGCGCACTCATAAGCGTTTTTGGATCCAAAAGTTCAGCTCGGCCGTTTTTGCAGAACACACACGACAGCGTCACTTGCCTGCGGTCATCAGTTCGCTAGAGTTTCGTCCTGTGCTCAAAACTGCGTTTGATCTTGAAGAGGTGCGTCCGACCCGACCGAACTGATTGTTGCCATGGAACAAAGCTTGGCCGTCTTCAAACTCAGATTTGCACCAAGCTCCACATCACTTCCTCAAGTAGTTTCACGGAACGCATACTGGGCCAATGCGAGCTAGCGAATGCTCGTTAGTCGGCATGAATTCATGGACATAAGATGCTGCGTTTTCCGTCGTGATTACGTTTTCTGTTACAAGGACAAGCAACAGAGCAATTGCGTCCCAAAGAACTGCTTGAGGTAGAATCAAATTGCACAAGTACGCCACCAATACACAGCTAAGTTTGCGAAGCCAACGAATCCACCGACTCGCATCCTGTCAGAATTACCCCTACATCCAATACATTGTCGTACGAGTTGTTCAGTACTATTCGCAACTTGGGAGTCCAACTTGGGACCAGGGAGCAACGCCACTCGGCTTTAAAGTTTCATAGCAGGAAAGACTGCAAGATGCTGGTGCGAGGTTACTGTGCTTTGGGATCACCAGATGCATCGGCACGCCTGATATGCCGGATGAGCAAAACTTCTTTAAGTCAGCGCGTGGCTTGTGGTCGATCGATCGGCACCAATTGATGCAACTCCTTGTCCGTGACCCCCGCATCCGAATTTGGTCAAAAGGCAGCAAGCACAGATCATGCGGCCACCACGTTCTTCACCGGAAGCACCATTCAAGGCGTCTCTTCCATTGAAGCCTGTCGTCGCGAGTACCGGAAAGCACCGCAGTGACACACCACGCACGCGGAGGAAGACAAGCAGCGAACGTGGGTATGCGTTTCGCGCCAAAAGAGCGAAATACGAGGCTGAGCTCGTGTTTGCTGTAGCAAAATTGCGCAATGAGCTTGCACAGCTGAGCTTCCGGGAGACGATGTGGCAGCAAAAAGCGGTATTGCTGCGGAACAGCGATTTCGGGTCCCTCATGCAGCTCATACGCGAGCTGTTTCGCATCTTTGCTAAAGGACTGGAGTGCGAGTCTCAAGATCCGACAAGATCCGACAACAGCCGACGGAACGGCCACCGCGCATTTGGTTGTGGAGTTCAAAGAAAACTTACTTTTTGCGGCACGTGGTCGACCCAGATGTCAAGTTTGGTGAAGATGTTGGTGGGGTGGACATGCTGATTGAGCAGCGGCACACAGCTGCCTACGCAGACTACACGTCACAGTTCAACCTGCAATCGCGGACCACCAGAAAATCCAGTGTTCGAAGTCCCAGTAAAAATGAACGGTCAGTTCACTCGCGATACATTCCGAATTATGCTCCCGTATGCCGTTCATCGCCAGGATCTCATGCAGCATTTCGTTGGCAACACGTTTGTATTCGGCAATACGCATCATTTCCGGTTCACATCCGACGGACGAATCAAGGTTTACACACTCCGAGTCGATTTTGTGAAAGCGCTCGTGAAAACGACCGGCAATCTTGAAGCCGTCTCGGAGCTCCCGGAGCCTCTCTGTGATCTCTCAGCGCTGTACAATTGGCGGCGCGATCGAGATTCTTTGTTGCGCAGAAATTGAACAGGAGATCGAGACCTTGCTCTCTGACCAAGTTTTTGACTCAATCGATAACCCTCAGACTAGCGAGTGCGATGGGAGATCGCTATCTTGGATCACGAACTCGGACATGTCGCCTTTGCTTGGGGAAGAATCATCGCAAACTGGCGACCAGGACACCGAACACGAGAATCTGAGTCCGCCGCCAATTCAGCCTCTTCACCCAGCGTTTTACGGTGGCTCGGAGCAGATTGTCGACCTGCTGCAACAGCTCCACGCAATTCTATGACCGAACGTCCGCGTTCATTTTGAGGTGACATTGTATGTAATGCTGAACGCTGTTGAAAATCATGGTTTTCGTCAATATAGCAGTCGTGATGGCAGCACACACTGACGTTGTTGCAACACTTCGGACTGAAGATGTTTTTCTCCGCTCCATTGGCCTCAAATCCTAAAGCGCAGTTGGTTTTCACGACGAATCTTCTCAGATGTTTTTCGTTGTTGCGCTTCAGCAAGATGACGAGTTGACGAACGTTGGGCTGTCAGTATCTCCTCATTTTCGAGCAGAAATATATGAAGGGATACTGTCTTGGGCTTTCTTGTTTCTTTCTGCTCCAGGACTCAAGCCACTCGATTTCCAGCGGCAAACAGCATTTCTGGGGGGCACCCTTGCGCGCTGTGTAATGCGCTTGTACAGTATCGGATAGCTCCATTTGCAAATCCATCGACACAGCAGCTCATATCACTTTGGTTGTCCCTTCTAGTTCTGCAGGAAAGGGAGGGAGTGCTCGACCACTTCATTCGTTGAAGATGAGCTGAGAGCACATCCTTCTTTTTCGCCGTTCGTAGAGAGCTCTTGTACACAGAAAACAACATGCGGACGTGGCATGAAATCGCAGCTGGCTTGGCGGGCTGCCTCCCCCCATGCTAGGCACGTTTGTTAAAGTTTTCAAATCGGGGTTGGAACCAGCGACCGCAACAACTTGGGTATGCAACACTATCGAAAAGCTCTTGTACGCGTGCATGTTTTTGATGAAAACACCGATATGTGCTGCGTTGGACTTGACCTAGCAGTTAGCTCTTGTCCGCAGCGATTCGTAATACTATATTTTCTCGCTAACGGATGATTCAGGAGAACCTGACAACAAAACAACCACCATCGTTGAGGCTTGAGCCGCTCCACTTCGATTCCGCCAAAGTTCTGACTTGGTTTGCTCAATCAAACCTTCGCATACTGAATACGGCACGACCAACCAGCAGCATGACGGCGTCGACTCAAAATTGCCATGCCAACACTGTCGACTGCGATCTGCTGTCCTTCGTTTCCCATTCGCACTGAGGATTCCGCGTCGATCACTTGAGTGCATTTGATAGACGAAGGCTGAACGACTGGAAGTCCACCATTGTCAACGCTTTCGCGACTCTGGAACGATATCATCGTGGAAAGCTGGTGCATGAGTTTCCTTATTCAGAAACGTGGCACATTGCTTCTTGGAGCTTCATCCAGAACCAGTCTTTTGTCACCCTCAAACTTACAATTTTGGTCATGGGTTGCTGCACAAATACCTGAACAAGCAATGTCTTCGTCTGCTGGCGCTCGACATCAGTCGATGGAACCGAGTAGAACGCTTGATCTTTGTCAAAATAGAGGCGGAGACACGTTTCTTTCATAGTTACTCGGCGATGCGCCGCACCAGGAGCTTGGACGCACTCTTGGAGTTCTCATAGCTGCATAGGTGTGTCTTGCCTCGTGCTGGGTGGTCAAGCGCAGCGAAAGCAAACACACCAAGTTGACCGAGTATACCACTCCTTGGACGTTTCCATCGTGTTGAATGACATGGTAGTTGCTTGCGCTGATCATTTCTTCGTCGCCTGTCGCTGAAAACAACCCGATAAGATATCTTTAGAAAACCGGAGGTATGTGTGCCTGACTCAGATCGGTTTTCTGGCGTATTTGTTTTGCCCAGGAAATTGACCTGAGTCTCGTATACAGGATTTCGAAATGAAGCAGTGCAAACGCGAATGTACTTGTGAGCAAGCGCGACTCGCATGAAGAAGACAGCCTACGAGCACACAGAGTCATTAGGACACACCTCTGCCTACCAAGTTTGTTGGAATCAAATGCCGCACGACAATTGTTTCCCTCCTGGCCATTGATCAGATTTACCAAACCAAACTCTCAATAGAACGTACATGGAACTTGGTGCCAGACTTTATAATTTTGAAAATCGGCCTTTCGAGTCTTCGATTGCTGCTTACAATGGAACTTCTTACACGAGCTGGTGCGGATCTGCGCTGCCATGCGGAGGCAAATAATCAAATAAAGTTGAACGTACGCGCGCTGCTGTCGTTGGTGTTTTCGCTTCTTTTTTTGAAAAAGCGCCAACCTGCTGCTTCACCGCTGGGGACCCACCGCTGTAGGTGCTGCAATCTCAACTTGGTTTGCTCCGTGATGTCTGCGTCGCTCGAAAAAACGGTCTCCGCCCTCACTCGCTTCCAGCTTGGCGTGGACTCCTCGCTCGCATTCCATTCTTCTCTACTGCTGCCTTCGTGTACTACTGGCTTTAGATCCATTATAGTCGCATCAGGTGCGATCGCCGAGTGCTGCATCATTCCGACGCCGTCACGGGTGTTCCGACAAATTTCGCGAGAGCTTCGATAAAATTGACCGGAATCGCGTACGACACGATCAGACCGTGCTCTGAAAACTGTAATCGCGTGACATCATCGAATTGAATATCTTGATCGACAGTCTTTCCACCAGATCTGGGCGGCTGGCTTCGACGAACGGGAACATCACGTCGAACGTCTCGCGCGAAAGCGCGTGTGCATCTCAGAGTAGACAACCACAATCGGGTTCTCCTCTGCGCTCATAATCGATTCTACGCGAACGACTTCGAATTCCAATCTGGCATAAGACAGCGTATACTTCCGCCACTGGTCGAGTAGAGCTTCGATGCCGACTAGACCACTCCCCAAGTCGCCAATCAGTACATCAGGATCCACAATTTGACGCATAAAGTTCTCCTTGTACTGAGCGATCGACCAGAGACTGGTGGGCTTCGTGCACTCGGATAGCATGCCACTCCTCTCGGGGGCTCGGATGCTCTCCAGTCCGTACCGATGATACACCTTGTAGATCTCTCTACCAATTTGCACAAGCAAACTGCCGGGGCTCGTGCGTGTCAGCAGCGCACTCTGGGCGTACACGCTTCTGGTCAGGCTCAGGTGCTCGATGGCGTGGCGTGGCTGTTGCACTGTGCCTCGAGACCGTCTTCGTACGCTTTTTGCCGCTGCCGGAAGAAGCGACCGCGCTCGCTGCTGGTCTTGGACCGCGGACGAAGTGGGCGACAGCGGGACTCGACCGACGCGCTGGAAGAGGTTGCAGCTGCGAGGACTTCCGGTGAGACGAGGCTCTATCACCACTGGAGGTGTTTTCTTTCAGCATGGAGCCCGATCTCATGCTTCGCACTTTGAGGAGAAAGAAGAAATTGCTTGCAACATGAAAGGTGCACATGTTGTAATTGTCACAGCAAGAAGCAACTTGTCAGCTACCTGTGTAATATTGTTAGCCTTCGCCTATCATCATAATAAGCTCGACCTCTGCATTCAGGTGTTAAAAACCTCTTTAAAACAGAGATTTTAGTTTCGAAGTACAGTATCTGAAAGAAATGAATATTCCACTTATTCTTACTTTGATTAGGTCGTTATATATCCTGCTTATAATCTGAAAAAGCTAGACTATTATAAGGATTATTTTACAAACGCACACAATTTCTGTAGTTTCACGTATTCTATGTACTGAAATAAAGAACGTTTCTTTGTTTCCACCAATAAATGGACGTAATTTCGTTTTTGTCCAATCATATCTATTGTAGTCATCCAGGAGAGTTTGGTGAAGACATCCAAGGACAGACACAAATCGCATTGCTGGCAGTTATAGATTTTGCATGATGTTATACAAGAAATGAAGTTGTACGGGTCACCTGACTCATTGTCCATCGACCCTGTTGAATGCTGCAGCGTTTGCACGAGAAGATGCAATCAACCGAGTGATTTGTGGCGACTGAGAAGATGTGGACGTGCGTGCTCGGTCGATTTTGTCCTTCAGAGAGGGACACTTCGAAATCCTGACTCATAAGGGAATGTGTGGCTATGGAAAGCCCGAACGCTTGACATCATGAGATGTGTCCCTCTTTGTGTAGTCTCGTGTCTTTGTTGCACGCAGAGAAAAGAGAGTGGTGTCTGTTGCCGAGTTGAGCCAGCTGCTGAAATATCACAGCGGTGTTCCTTAGTAATATCAAAACAAAAACAAAAAAAAAGCAAGCAGCTTCATTCATCGGATTTCATCTTTAACGGTAATACCTCCTTCTCACCGCGTACTTTTCATTTCGTCATGAGTAGTTGGAATGCGACGACGAAGAAGCTGCACGAGAACGTACTCCAAGCCCTGTCGCGTTTTCTTCAGCATCATATCAACGAAGTTGCAGTTCTAATATCCAACTGGATTGAAATATTACTATTATTTGCTACACGATTCGCTCGTATTCTTCCTCCTCGTCTTTGTTTGTGCTATTTGGCAAAAGATAATAATGCGAGCGGCCATTATCGTGGGAATGCTCATTTCTTATGTTGTAGGACTGCGAGGTAGTGTCGTGGAGGACGTGCCGATGGTTCGGATTTTCGTGGTCATGCCAGTCACCGCAGTCGCACACGCGCAATGGAAATGTCTTCGAGTCGTGCACGAGTTCATCATCAAAGACATTGTAGCTTCCATCTGTATGATTGACTTTGTGGCTCACATCTTCATAAAGAATGGCTTCGGGAGCAGGCAAAGTCGTGTCAGGCGAAATCACAGAGAGGCGCGTCAATTCCGCGACATGGCGCGCATCCCCCATCATATGAACCAGCGCTTCGGCTAAATCGAACTCGAGCCCATAATCGATGACCCGCCCATCTTCGGAAAACTGGAACCGCGAGACGCAATTGAACGTGAAGTCTCGATCCACGACCATTTCCATGAGATCTTCGCGCCGATGACGTCGGACAAACGGAAACATTATTGGAAACGTCTCGCGACTGATCCGCGCATGGACCTTTGTGCGTATTACCACGATCGGATTTTCCTCGGACCCCGTGATAGCCTCGATTGCACCCACTTCAATCTCGAGGTGTGCGTACGCCATCGTGTGTATCTGCCATTGCTCAATGACCGAGTCGATGCCTACCAGATCGCCGTAAACTACGTCTGGATGGAGAAATCTTCGAAGGAAGTTCTTCTTGTACTCCACCCTCACAATTGCTTGTTCTGTCGCTTGTCGTTGTTCAAAAGGCGCATTGCTCTGTAGATGGTCAATGCTTTCGAGGCCGTGCTTGAGTACTGTATAGAGCTCGCGTGAAAGCTGCGTGAGTGAACCCCAATGACTGGTTCGCCGCAGCAACGCCTTCTCGTACCACACACACTTGGAGAAGCTCAATTGCGCGATCTCTGCCCGAAGTCTCTCGACGTCTCTCGCGAGCTTGTCTTCATACTCCTTCTGGCGTTGTCGGAAGAACCGTCCACGCTCGCTGTTGGTCTTCGCGCGCGGGCGAGTCCTTCGTGATCCAGCTGCTGGCGAGGCGGCCAAGATCGGAATAGGAAGTCGCGCGTTGGACAGTCGGGTGGGAAATGGAGAGTCGATGCGGGGCACAGTCGGCGGTAGTCGGGAGAACTGCGAGTGCTTGCGCTGCTGCGAGTCCATTGGTCTTTCTGTAGGTTTTGCTCTCTGGTTGAGTCTTTGTGAGCGGGGAACTTGGCTTCTCATCCTTCGTGTGGGGTCTGCTGGGTCGAAAATCTTGGAGAGCTCCCTCAGACCACAAGGTGGCACCTCCCAAAATTGCTAGCAATAATAAAGGGAGTGAAGGCATACTCTGTGTTGACTCAACCGTTTGGCTTGCAGGAGTGGTCGGACTTACTCACTATCGGAGACCGATGAACAAGTGGCAACATAAAAATGCACCGCCCAAAACTGTTTCAGTGTTGAGTTTTCCCGATAACCTGGCAGCCAAACCAGCCGAAGCGACTGGCGACCTGGTCCCGCATAGAGTAGTCGCCACGTCCCACACTGGATGAACTCGCACTACGCATAGCCGCGCGCCAATGATGACGACAAATTCATAACGGACGGGGGTACCTTCGTCAGGTCGTTTGTGCCGAGGACAAGACTCAAAGATGCCGGGCTCCATGCACATCGTTCTCACCGACAGTTAGCGGATGCAGATCACTGAGAAAGCAGACAAAGAATGGGAACTGTGGATTGAGTGCATGAACTTCGCGTCAGAAAAACCTCCGCGCACTTCCAACATAAGAAGGATCGTGAAGAGGAACGCGCGATCTGAGTACGAAATCACTGTCTCGAAAGCAATGCAGAGGTTTCAAGAGGGTGTGGGTGAATATGATCGACATTTCGACCACACGAGACACCTTTTCATTCAATAAAAGCATACAATGGCAGAGCCGTGAAAGCCATTGTGGTTAGGGTACTTTTTAGCCCGACCATTCCCGCACATGTCGTCGGAATCATAGAAGAAATATTCTCAAGCCAATCACTGAACCAAGTGAAACAAGCATTCGCAAAATCTAAAAATATGTGCAATATGTATTCCCGACCGCATTGCGCTGATTGTTGAGGGTTTGAGTCCTCTCAGGGGACACTTTTCCGCGGACTTAGAACCAAGTGGGGTCTTAAAGGGTTTGAGTCTTGCCATCCTGGAGCTCTTTGAGCTTGGCCAAGTTGGCTCTCTTCCCGACGCATGCGAACGTTGCACTGAAGGAAGTCACCCCAGTGACCAATCAAGTTCCGTTTACGATCGCCCTAGTCGCTCCAGAGATACGTACTAGCAGTAGTCAATGGAGTGGCTCCCTAAGTATACGCCACTGCGCTGAAGCGTAATTCATCATTATCTGGCCAACTGCAGAAGAAATACAAGAGCCAGCGCGCTACTTGAGCAAATAAACGGACTCTCACTCACGAATTTGCGATTGTTCGATCACTCCAAACCTCTCTTCTGCACCAACCAACTCCTCGTGAGCATCAAGAGCCTCAAGTCAGCGAACATCACGATGACCACGAGAAATCGCAGGTCAGCGCAGTAACCGCATTTCAGCGCTTCGTCTCTGCCGGCATGGCGCCTGGACCACGTGACATCGGCTGTTGCTCAGGACCCGTCCGTCCGAAGGATCGCTGGCGTTCGTCATGGCGCGGTACGAGCCTCACCCGACAATCGTTCGTGTCCTACTTTAGCCAAGTGAAGTACTGGCTTCTAGAGCAGTTTCTCCTCATTAGTCCCGCGGTTGAGAGGCAATTGCTAAAAAGTGGGAGGATGCTCGAGCGTACAGACTGAAGCGAGAAGAAGGCGGTCTCGTTGAGGAGGCAAATGCATACACAAAGATGATCCATGCTAACTAGTCTCTTATAAGCTACGAGTCTTACTGATTGTCAACACGCAACGTTGTTGACCTCAATGTGGTACCTCTTTGGTCGCGCGTCGGATTGGTTGTTCAAGCAAAACGTTATCAGGTCACTCGAGCAGCGTGGTTTTCATTCGTTTATTTCGTGTAAAAACGTCTCAAGAGCAAAGTTTGTCAATTCTCTTGATCGGACTTTGCAAGGTCTCCCCACTTCGCCATAGCCCAGTCGCTCACGATGCAGGAATCCCCTGCTTCGTTGCTGCTCAACCAGTTGCCGACCAAGACCAATCAATCCACACAAGCTATAGTGCCGTCCACTCTGCAGTTAAAGATGCTCGGTGGCTGCCAAGGTCTCGCAGAGGAACAGTAGGAAGCGGCTGGCGGATCCATGGCTCCTGATATTCGCCACTGCGTAAAGGGTCCTCGATTGAGTTGCAAGGCGTCTGGAGTTGGCTGCGCTTTGGTATCGCACTCATTCCGGTGCGGAGGCACAGCACACTAATGGAGAAGCTGAGTCCGCAGTGGATTTTTGACCCGAGTGCGTGGAACTTGAGTGCTAAGAACAAAGTATTCGCCAACACGTTCGACACCATATGTACGAGTTTCTAAAGCACCAACCGGATGGAAACCAAGCGATACCGTAGTTGTGCTCGATCAGCCGAAGATTGATGTTCAAACGCGCACCAAGACCCAGTGAGTCGAGGTCTTTGTGTTCAGCTCCTGCTGCGATCTCAGCAACATGCAGCTTCTCATTTACTGGAAAAGCCTTGACGTGCTGATGTCGTCGCTGATCATCCACTGCCCTGAGCTGCAAGCGATTCAGCCGCTTGAGATCGCCCGTCATTGGACTCGAGGAGTGTGTTGTTGAAGCCGGGCTTTTGAATGAAAACCTTTCTATCATGGTCGATCGCGATAACGAAAGCGGATTCTAACCGAACAGCAAACGACAGCAATCAAACAACCACAATCGAGCACGAGGTCTTGAAATGTCAATAAACTATCGTTAATGAGTTGGTTCACTCAACAAGCAGCCAGCAGAGCGAATTACTGTAACCAAAGCTATGGTAACAATGATACCCTTAAACGAAGAGGCGTGTGCTGATGTCAGTAGTAAAACAACAAACGCAAGGCGAAAACATCTGCAACATAGCTGACCGAAGTTTGGTCTATTGGGGGTTCGCGCGCAGTGCGGCGCACTCGAGTAGAACGGCTGACTCGACCTTATGTTCTTGATATGAAGATGCACGTCACCAACGAGTTGAGGACTGGTCGCTTCGTCATTCCAAACCGCAAAAGAGATACCGTCATCAGGTTGCACATTCCGCATCGCTTCCCGGTACACACAATCATGCGCAGTCGTACCAGGGTAGAGGATCCACTGGTTGGGCGGCAGCTTCGGTTAGCTGTTCGCCATTCCGATATAGTTGCCTTTCTGCTGTTGCCACCGTGCAAACTCCGGGTTGGAGCTGTTGCGGTTAGTGTTTGGCTTTGGGTTCTCCGAACCACCACTGTGTAGGAGCAAACACATGTAGAGCACACACTTGTTTCCCACGTGACTTGCAACGGGGTTACACGCTGAGTTACATCTGCAGCCAGCTGCATGGAACGCAGTTCGCATGCTCGGCAAGTTCCGCGCTCGAGCGTCCAAAAGACGACCTTCTTAGGTTCGTCGCACCTATGAGAGGCGACATCGCCGTCATTAGAGGACCGGCCTGTTGCTGGTCTCTGATCGGACTTATGAGAGTCGACTCTCGACAGTAGAGCATATGATGTTAAAGCCAAAAGTGACCAACTCTGTTGAACGTTAAAGCCAAGTCAAAAAAATGCTCCAGATCCAATCGTTCTTGATTGGTCTAAATTCAGGTCGTGTGGTTAAATCTATTGGTGCATTAATCGGTTAAAAATGTTTTTGACCAATAGAGCATGCAAAGTGTGGGCATCTTCAATGACATTACCACACCACTCTCACACCAACAGTGCCGACACGTTCAGCATCGAGTCAAATAGCACGGTGCTCGAACCTGGGAAACGGTCGCGTTCGGCGCTCACGATCCTCGCGAAAAGTGACGGCGCGGCTCGTTTGCCAGTTCGCCCGAGAGTCTACGACATGAACGCCTTCGTTTGGCGCTGCGATGGTGTTTCTGCTTGAGTCCAACATTATCTCCCACAACCGGTTCGAGTAATTCGATTGAGACCAACACGCATGACGAAGTCGAAGAGATCGCGGCGAGAACCAGTTCCCTGTGGCCGCGACGCACAAGATGCTCGTGACGCAGCAGCGACATCACCAAGCTTGCTGTTGCTGCCGGTGTGCAGTCGCTGTGGCTGGCCGCCGCGCACTCACTGTTGCTAGTCGCTGCGTGTGTGGCACCAGCAAGCACGGACTCTCGGTGACTTTGCCTGATACGTCGCTAGCAGACCCAGAGTCGGTCTCATTTGTCGAAGACGGCGTCGATGAACCTTCCAATAAGCCACCTTATGAAGAGCTTGAGTATGAGTCTTTGGCAAAGTTTTCAGATCATCCGACTCGGAGTCATCTGGACGGCAATGGCTGAGGACTTCATTCAACGTCCGCCAAGTGTGTGGCAGCACATGCACGTCCCCCAGTGTTTCGCAATTGCTTCACGGGAAATGCAAGGCAAGAGTCTCGAGACGCAACGATACAATCTTCAAAGTCGCGCATCGATCGAACACTTGAGAAGGTGTCCAGGAAATGGCGATCGCACTCCATTCGCTGTGCCGCTTTCTTCTCAAGGAAAGAAACAGAAGAATCGTCCCAACTTGCACGAGAGCACCTGTTCAACTGCGCTCCCATGTGGCCACCGATCAAGGAAGAAAAAACAGCAGTGAGTCAAGGCGGTGCATTCTAAAGGAGTTCATTATCGTGACGCTCCAGACAGACACGCTTGCTCGCACTTGGTATTTCAACGCCCTTGACGATCTGCTGTCCTGTTGCACACTCATGAGCAATCCGCAGGAACAATTAGCGCAACCCAGGCAGTTCGTCTAGAAAAACGCATGTGAAAGAATCGATTTTGCCGCCAGCACACAAAGTGCAGGTCCGTCTGTGTGCGTGCTTCCGGTCGAAGCAAAGGTGTTTTCAGTCGCGTTGTGGACGCGCCAAGACATTCTCTGTTTGTGTACCTGGATCGCCGCGACAATTTGCAAGTCGACCCTCCAGCTAGCAAAATGCTTTGAAAAAAGAAGAAAGAAAGAAAGCGTTCCGGTGATCTTTGCAGTGAGAGACAGTGATTTGGCTGCCTGGATCTGCCCTCGCCAGGTTTGTCGTTTATAATGCTAATGAAGAGGCCAGAGCGGAGCTTCTGGTGAGAGAAGTGAACGTGCCGGTGTCGAAGCCATCGAGCGAGTGAGTCCTGTGATTCCCAGCTCGAGAATTGTGACCTGTACGGTTGAATAAACCTGATTCGCTGTATCTCATTGAGCAACGCTCAATGCCACCAACAGTTTACGAACTGCAAGTCGATTG
Source organism: Globisporangium splendens (assembly GCA_006386115.1). NCBI lineage: Eukaryota > Oomycota > Peronosporomycetes > Pythiales > Pythiaceae > Globisporangium > Globisporangium splendens. Next base: position 121,177 of record VFIW01000110.1, read on the forward strand.
CCATTTCCGATGTCGATGGTGTACTTTTCCAAGGAATTCCTAAGCACCGAATCGTCAACTTATTCAAGAGCTTGTGGATCTTTCCTCGGCAACAATGCTGACCCGCAGCACAGCGATATTTGATGCAGTGAAAGCGAAAAGACTGGCGAGAGCGGAGCAGCACATCAAACAGATCGCGGCTTGGAGGACGTACTGCGAGCGGAAAAAAGACCACCTGTTACTAAACTGATTGGAGGACAAGGAGTTCAGTTTAGTTTCAATTAACTTGTACCAGTTAATAAGTATGTCTTGACAGCAGGACCTTGGGCAGTGGTGATGTCATCTTCGGAATCGCGTAAGGCGAGGTCACAGTCGATATCTGTATCGACGGGACAGGGCTTCAAGCCAACGTGGGAGTCAGTTGGATGCTCCAGGTTTGTGGTCTGTCGTGGTGCCACCTGGTCGTGTCGTCCCTATGTGGACACTGCTCCATTGATCCCAAAATGTGCTCGGATCTGCAGGAATTTAAGCCCCCAAAGCTGTACTCTCAAATGTTCTTGCACCCCAAGTCGGGCTTAGCTCTTTCACCTCTTTCTTGTCACTAATCGCAACCGACTCAAAAACCATATAAAAAGAAGACAAACGCCGTCGGCCGTGCGACCACCGAACAACGTGTTGACACATCCAGGAATGTCCTCAGAGGCTACGCTGTCAGACATGACGTCACGCCAAGGAAAGGCGAAATAAACAAGGAAGGTGGGCGATCTCATTACATATTGCCTTTCACGATGCCATTCAAGCGTTCGAGCTGATTGTTCTCGCAATGGAAGTGTAAGTTTGTCGCGTTTAAGCTTTGCAATGCTATTGAGAACAGAGTGTCCTGTCGTTGAGGTCCATTTGCATATTGCGCCATTGTGCCAACAATTCTGGTGAGTTTGTGTGTGTTTTTCTTTTTTGTTTCAAAGTGCGTTGCTTTCGTATATTCTTTATTGAGGTTTCTCGTCAGCGATTGTCTAGAAGCAACCTCACTGTGGCCTTTTGATAATAGATCTCTCCAAGATAAGTTAGTTGGCAAATTGTTCGAGCCGATTGCCCTTTGTCTGCCAAACCAGACGTGTGTTCGTTTGAAAATGTACTCATTCGTGCAACATTACGATCGTTTTTAGGCGCAGTGGTGCCAGCACTAGGAGACAGAGGGAACGCGACCTGCAACTTGGATGCCGACGATTCGCGTCGTATGTTGTGCTGTTCGGTGGGCTCAAGCTGCGGCTGTGGCGACTTTGGTATCGTCGTCGTCGTCGCGCTGCCTCCTTGAGATGCAGGGACTGTGGGCTCTCGGCGTACGAGGGAATGGTTGACGATGCGCGAGTCGCGTGTGAGAAGCGCCGTGTGCTCGAGACTCACGCCAGCATTCTGGAACGACATCACGTAGCTGAGCTCGGTGTCACAAAAGTGAATGCGTCCGTCAGGCGAAAACCGCAACAACGTCTTGACCTCAGACACGATGCGCTCCCCGAGCAACGTATTCACCGCTGCGGCGTTGTCAAGCGTGTGGGGAAACAGCGTCCTGAGAGTGGTCATGGAGATCCGCACGTCGCAGGTCGTGCCAAGCGATACAGCTGTGTTCTCCTCGCTGCCTGCGATCGAAACATGGACGATCGAGACGAGCATCGCGTCATACAGCGTCGTGTACAGCCGCCACTGTTCAATTAGCGCCTCGGGACCGTATGCATCGCCGATGAGGGTCTCAGGATGTACGTGCTGCCGAAGAAACAATTCCTTTTAATGCTGCGCGCTGCTGTCGTCCTGTGGTGTGCCGAGTCCGTTCTGGAACAACGTGTAGTACGTCCTTGTCAGCTGCACGAGCGAGCCTGTGTCGGTATTTCTCTGCAACAGCGCGCGTTCGCCATACAGCGAGCGCTGCATCGTCAGACGCTACACTCCCCCTTTCAGGACGTGGAGACTCACGATCAGATTCACCTCGCGGGATTTCTCGCGGTCGTGGTGCTAGTGTCTGCATTGCATAAACGCGTGAGCTTCGCGGTTGAGAATGGTATGATGCTGCGGTCGCGTTGTGGCTTCCATTGGCCACGTGCCAAGCGATTGTGATTGAGGTAGCGATGGCGACACGATCGTGGGTCGTATCATGTTCTCCGAAGAACGAGGGCATGCGACAATATAGCGAGATGCCACGCCATCCACTGAGATGCCAACCGGAAGGTGGTGGCTGCGCACGAACTGAGGGATGCGGGGTGAGCGTGAGGGAGCAAGCGCGTCTTTGCACATTCCCTATTCGTTTCTTCCGCAGATGCTTTTGGGTTCAAGGGCGAGTCATCGCTCACTTTCAACCAATAACGACACGTTCATTCCTGCATTGCAGCCAATTAGAACTCGTTCTGCTCTAAACATGAGGACGTCCATCTCCACGCGACACCCCACATCTGGAAACCACTGAACCTTCTCTATTTCGGAAGGATCTTGGCGTGCTTGGTGAAGTACGCGAGCATCTCGCTCGTGTACGTGGCCTGCTCTTCCAGCTGCACGACTTTGTCCCGCGACCAATCGTACAGATCCAGCATGTCGCGCTCCACTCGCTTCACGCTGCTGCTCAGAGCCTTGAGTTGGTTGCGGAAAACACGTCTGACTTAGGCTATGGCTGATGTTCAAAATGAAGAGCTACTTTGCCAAAATGGACGCACCGTGGACTCTTGACCGTCGTGAAGCAGTTGAACTTCGTCGCGTAGACCGCCGAATTCGCTTTGCAGCTCGTCGACGTCCTCAGCTTTGCGTTGAAGCTCGGAGAGAAGCTGATCGAGGTTGCTGTTGTTCAGACCATTGTCAGGGCGAAGCGGGGGTGCTCGTTGATCGCGTGCTTTCTCATTTGATCGATCAGCTTCGATCTGTTGAACGCACGCTCGCAGGTGCTGTAGCTCTCCGTCCCAAAGAGCTTGCGCCTTGAGCAATCGCTTTGATGACTCACTTGGTATTTTTGTCGTCATCTAGGTCGCGATCACGAACGCAATCATTGGTTTTCTGCGGATAAGCAACATCTTCCTGCACTCATACAAAGCATTGCATGCGAACCTACCTGGTCGTAGCATATCTGCATTTGCTGCAGCCTCGTGTCGAGCTCTTTTTTCAGACTCTGGTTGCTTTTCATCGACTCTCTCAGTCCATTCGTGAGACCATCGAACTGCTTGCGATCAGCGGCTCGATACGCAGTCGTATCGGCTATCCTAGCGTTCCAAACCGATAAAACCACGAGCAAGTCAGACGAACTCATGGCTGAAGTTGTGGCTTTCAAGCCTATCTAAGCTGCCCAAGCCCTACAATGACACGGTGTCCTGTGAGATCTCCTGCAATCTCTGCTGAAGCGCCATTCCTCCCGGCGGCAATTCAGCATGCTTCCCTGTTGATATTTGATCCGAGAATGGAGTCGGCATCTGAGCTGCAATAGCTGATGGCAGCGCGAGTTTGATCTTGAGCAACTCCTTGTCGAACCCAAAGAGTTTCTCGTCAAGCTCGCTGATGCGATTGTTCAAGCTCTGCTTCGTTTCGTACTGGAGCTCGCCAGCGCGCGCAACTTCCTTTCGAACGCAACCGACCGCGTCGTCTACGGCGTTCATTCGCTTCGTGAGAAACTCATGCGACGCGGTCAACTAGCATCGGCTCGAAGCACCCAAAGTGTTGCTGTGAGGGAAACAGAAAAGCCATTATAGGCAACACAAGTCTCAGGTGAAATAGTCACTTACCTCATGATGCAGGAGTCGAAACTCAGCCAGCAAGTCATCTTGGCAGTCTTGGGCATGAGCGACCAACAACTTGAGCTCCTGGACGTCATTCACTCGGTTAGTCTCATTTTTTAGACGACGATGACACGAGTCGATCGCACAAACGTACATACTTGTCTGCTGTGGCCTGCTCTCTGACCTGCTGCATCAACTGATCCAATCGGTCTTCCACTGCACTCGGGAAGCTGTCTTGCTGGATCTCGATCTCATTCAGCTGCTGCTGCATGGCTTCGAGGATTTCCTGTGCGGCTTCATCGAGATCCAGCTGCTGATGCTTCTCGATCTGAATGGTCTGCAGGGGTCGTCGCTGTCAGCATCCAGACTCCATGCAAGCGATCAAACCCAAGATGTGCGATAATAAGTAAAGGTGTACCTTGGCGGCCTTGGAAAGCTCTTCCACCTGCAGCACGAGCTCCTGTGTCACCTTGTGCAGACTCAGCTTTGTCTTCTGGAGCGTGGTCTCAGCCAGTTCTCGGCGCTGGCGTTCGCTCACGAGGTTGTTGCTGCCGCCAAGGTAGTGCGGCGCCAGCGGCTTGGCTCGCGGTTTGCCTGACAGCGCCGTAGACGCAGCAGATCCCGCCTTGGAGCCACTTGCGCGTCTCACCACCATGCTTGATGCAAGAATGAATGAATGCTCGCGTCCTTTCGGGTCCAAAAAGCGTAACCCTTCGTGTACCCCTCTCCTTCTCCCCAAAATAAAAAGTTTGGTTCTTTTGGGTACTTGATGGTTTGGGAGAGAAAGCGTAACCTTCGTAACCAGTTCCCGAATTTCAAAAACCAGCAACATTGCCGCCTTTTTTGGAGGCTACTATTCGGGCGATCCGTGTCTATTTCGTGTAATTTCCGCATTCCTCCATTTACCCGCTCAAACCAAAAGGAGAAACAGAAACCATCGATCATGGCGGTGACGCGCGAAGACGAAGCGGACGCTCCGGCGTCCCCCGTGCGCGTGCACGACGAGCACGAGAGCGGAGCAGCAGCTGAGGAAGCGCGTGGCCCGTCGACGCCAGTGCATCCGCCTTCGTCCCCCGTGGCGCCAGCAACGCCCGCAGCAGCCGCAGTTCCATCGTCTCCAGTGGCGCCGGCGACGCCTGTACCACCCGCAGCGCCGAAGACCCGCCTGATGATCACGAAGATGCAGCTGGAGAACTTCAAGTCGTATGCCGGCAAAGTGGAGATCGGACCCTTCCACCAGTGCTTCAGCGCGGTTGTCGGACCGAACGGGAGTGGCAAGTCGAACGTGATCGATGCGCTGCTGTTTGTGTTTGGCAAGCGCGCGTCCAAGTTGCGTCTGAAGAAAGTATCGGAGCTCGTGCATCGGTCCGCGAGTTTCCCGGATTTGGAGACTGCGACGGTGTCGGTGTTCTTCCATGAGATCTACGATGAGAGCGAGGACGGCAAGGAAGAAGAGGTCAGGGACGCCGAGGCGCGCGCGCGCGCGACTGTGAATGGCCACTTGGAATCGTACCGCGTGGTACCGAACTCGGAGTTTGTCGTGACGCGATCCGCAACCAAGAGCAACGTGAGCAAGTACTTTGTGAACGACCGTCCGAGTAACTTTACGCAGGTGACGGAGCTGCTGTCGGGCAAAGGCATCGACTTGGACAACAACCGATTCCTGATCCTCCAGGGCGAAGTCGAACAGATCGCGATGATGAAAAGCAAGGCTCCCGAGGGTTCGAGCGAAGACGGACTGCTCGAGTACTTGGAAGACATTATCGGCTCGAATGTGTACGTCGAGCCGACGGAGAAAGTGTGGCAAGAAGTCGAAGACTGCAACGAGAAGCGTGCCGAGAAGGTGAACCGTGTGAAGCTCGTGGAAAAGGAGAAGGCGCACTTGGAAGGCCCGCGTCAGGAAGCCATGGAGTACTTGCGCAAGGAGAAGGAAGTGTATGCGAAGACCAATATCTTGTACCAGTTGTGGATCCAAGACGCGTCGAGCAACCGTAGCGCTTGTGAGACGCGGAAGCAGGAGTTGCAAGCGCAATACGAAGCCGAATTGGAAAAGATGGAGGCCAACCGCAAGGAGCTCGAGAGTGTCGAGGTCGTGTACCAGAAAGTGAAGGAGGAGCACGATGTCGTCGCGGTAGAATTGGACGCGACGAAATCGATTTACGCCGATTTTGAAAAGGAGGATGTCAAGTTGCGTGAAGAGCTCAAGTTTGGCAAAGAGCAGCTCAAGGAAATGGAGCAGACCAAGAAGAAGGAGTTGAAGAAGCAGAAATCGATTCTGCAAAAGCAAGAGGAAAACGAAGAACTCGTTCCGCAACTCGAGAAAGAAGTGGAAAAACTTCAGGAAAAACTGAAGAAGCAGGAACAGGTGATCGAAACCATTCTCGAAGAGCACAAAACGGAGACGGAGAAGTTGCGCAGCACGATGGAGACTTTGCAAAACGAGATGGAGCCGTTCCAGGCGCAGATGAACGAGTTGCGATCGGTGATCGATACGACGGAGACGGAGATTCAGCTTGTAGAAGAGCCCGTGACGAATGCGAAAAAGGCGCTCGAAGCGAATGTGAATGCGATCGAAGACGCCGAAGCAACCATTGAGGACATCGAGCACCAACAGGAGCAGAAACGTGGCGACCTTGAGAACATGAAGAAGCGCATCATTATCGCCGAGAAAGAGCTCGCCCATGCGAAGGAGCAAGACGGAGTGGTGTCGGAGAAATACCGTGAAGCTCGTTCGAAGGCCGAGGAGGCGTCCGGTGCAGTGCAATCGCAAGCCACAAGAAGCCGAATGCTGCGAGCGCTTTTGGATGCCAGCAAGCCGGGACAGCCGCTGGCAAACGCTGGGCTCTTTGGTCGTCTGGGTGACTTGGGTGCTATTGATGCGAAATACGATGTCGCGATCTCGACGGCATGCAGTGCCTTGGACAATCTTGTTGTCGCGACGACGTCGGGTGCGCAAGCGTGCGTTGAGTTTCTGCGCAAGAACAACCTTGGTCGTACGACGTTCCTCATCCTGGAGCAACTTGGGTACCTGCACTCGAAGTGCAGCCAGCAATTCCGCCCGATCACGGGACCTTCCGGTCAACAAGCACCTCGGCTGTTTGACCTGGTGCAAGTGAGTGACCAGAAGTTTTTGCCGTCTTTCTACTTTGCGCTTCGTGATACCCTTGTGGCCAAGGATCTGGATGAAGCTACCGCGATCGCGTACCAAGGTAATCAGTGCAAGTACCGTGTGGTGACGCTCGATGGACAGCTCGTGGAACTCTCTGGTGCCATGTCAGGTGGTGGCAAGCGCACGAAGAGCGGTGGTATGTCGAGCTCCATTGCTTCGAGTGGGTTGAGCGAGGGCGAAATCTCTGCACTTCAGAAGGATGCCGCTGACTTGAAGGCTGAGTTGGAGCGCGTTCGTAACGAGAAATTTGCTCTTGAGAAGGAAGTCTCTAAATTGACTCGAGACATTGAGCAATACGAAAACGAGCTGCCACGACTTGAGTTGAACTTGGGTGCGACTAAGACCAAGCTCACGGATCTTCGCGAGACCAAGAAAAGTCTTGAAAAGCAAACTACTCTGTCCGCTGACGCCAAGAAGCAGGTTGCGAAACTGAAGAAAACGAAGAGCGCCAAGGAAGTAGAATTTGAAGATATCAAGAAGAAGGTGCAAGGAATGGAAAGCAAACTCGCGGAGCTGAAGGAGAAAATTCTTGACGTTGGGGGTGCTAAGCTCCGCAAGGAACAAGATGTGGCGAAGAGGATCACGAAGCAGATTGACGAGAAGACGAAGCAGATGACCAAGATTCGTGTGGATTTCAAGAGTAGTCAGAAGAACAGTGAGAAGAACATCCAAGCCCTGGCGCAACTGGAAGAAGACATGGAAGCGCTCAAGAAGAAAATTGAAGATATCCGCGGACAGATCACGGCCATGGAAGAGAAAGCCATGGAAGTCGTCCAGAAAGTGGAGACGATTGAAAAAGAGGTCAAGAAGAAGGAAGAGTCTTTGCGGAAGGAAGAAAAGAAGTATCACAAGCTCAAGAAGCAGTATGATGAGATGCGCAGCGGAGAAGTCGATCTCCAGAACAGTTTGGAGGATTGTGAGAAAATGCTGGAAGAGAACACGAAAAAAGAAGCGTATTGGTCGTCGAAGTTGACGACGCTGCACGACGCCTACATCGTGGAACAAGAGCAGAATGCAGGTGTGTTCGACGACGAACCGCGAGCTCCACGCAAAGAGCGGGAGGAAAAGAAGAAGAAGAAGAAGAAAGCGCCAGGAAAGCCTGTGGCTGCAGACCCTGACAACGAGGACGTCGAGATGGAGGATGTCGAGGAAGAGAGCAAAGAAGCTGAGACCGATGAAGCTGCAATGGAGGAAGATGCCGAAGAAGAGAATGACGACGAAGAGGAGCAGGAAGAAGAGGATTATATTCACATGGACAAGCTTCCGATCCTGGACGAGAAGGCGCTGGCGTCGTACAACAAGGAAGAAATGAAGTACGAGATTTCTGTGATTGAACAGCAGCGCGATGAGCTGAAGGCGAATGTCAACATGGGTGCGTTGATGGAGTACAAGGAAAAGGAGATCGAGTACCGCGCTCGTCTCCAAGAACTCGAAGACGCGACGAAGCTTCGTGATGAAAAGCGCCACGAGTACGACGAGTTGCGTCGAAAGCGATTGGAAGAGTTCATGACTGGGTTCCGCATCATCACGTTGAAGTTGAAGGAAATGTACCAGATGATCACGCTCGGTGGAGATGCCGAGTTGGAACTGGTCGACTCGCTCGATCCGTTCTCGGAAGGTGTCGTGTTCAGTGTGCGTCCATCGAAGAAGAGTTGGAAGAACATTTCGAACTTGTCTGGTGGTGAGAAGACGTTGGCATCGCTCGCGCTCGTGTTTGCGCTGCATCACTACAAACCGACGCCATTGTACGTAATGGACGAAATCGACGCGGCACTCGATTTCAAGAACGTGTCCATTGTCGGCAACTATATCAAGCAGCGCACGCGCAATGCGCAGTTTGTGATCATCTCGCTCCGAAACAACATGTTTGAGCTCGCGGATCGCCTGGTCGGCATCTACAAGACGAACGACGCGACCAAGAGCGTGACAATCAACCCGAAGGTGTACGAGTCGATGCTGCCGTCGCGACCGCCGATGAAAACCACCGACGACCTGCGAACGCCCAAGAAATCGAGACGAAGCGAACCATCTACTCCCGCGAGCGTGCTGCGGGATCGAACAAACCAGTCGTGAGTGGGCTGCAACTTTGGTTTTCTCGAAATAGTGACTGATGCGTCCTTCAAGGTAGCGAGGTAGTAGACATGTTCATGGATGCTTTGCAGGACCTTTTGCGACTTCTAAAACGATGAATGAATATACACGTGCAGTGCGTTGCTATTGTTGGTGGGAGTGTGGTCTCTTGATCAGCAAAAGTGTGTTGATGTGGACGTTTTTGCATCGGATTTCACCAAACACAGCTCGGCCTTCTATTTATTTGTGTCCCGTCAAAAGCTCTGGTATTTTTATACTTGAAACTTGTACACTAATCGGCATTGGACTTCTAATTGCATCGGGTGTCTGCTTGGTGTCCCTGCAGCTTCAATAAAGGGACGTTTCTTCTGAAAGCCCTTTTTCAACTGCAAGGTGAACCATTGCCTCCCAAAAACGGGACAAACAATCGTTAAAAACGGGAAACTCAGGTCTAGTGATCTCAGTGCCAAGCACAAGCATTGATAGACGTGATCGGCACGCATGAGCGCGTGCGCGCGGCTGTGCCCGTGAAGCTGCTCGCCAAGACGCGTCCGCTTGGTCACGTCGGCGAGCACGTCAAGCTACTGCAGCGTGACTGCATAGCGCTGCCGCCTGTGCTCTCGCCGTCGTACTTTGTGGACCAAGTGTGACACACGCGCATGATGCACCCGCAGGTGTACATGTCGGCGTGCCGCGTGTTGCTGTTGTTCGAGCACCGACGCCGCCCTCGAGTCCCGTTCGCGTCGTCAGTTCTCCACCTCCTGTATCGTGCAACGCGCCTATCAAGAGGGAAGTAGAAGTGATTGATGTCTCCGATGGCAGCGACGCATTGCCTGCAGTGCGGACTCAAGCAAGCCGACCTTCGCCAGTGACTTCTGGTGCTGTTGGTAATGCCAGCACAGCTACGTCTATTACTGCCAGCTTACCAACGCTCGAGACTACGGCTATGACTGCGATGGTCGAAATGGCTACTACTACTGCTACTACTACTACTACAAGTGCGAGCGGTACTAGTGCTACAACGCCTACGGCTACGAGAGCAGCCACGCGCAGTGCAGAGTCGTCGTCATCCAGGAAGCGCATCACACTTCACGTGAAGACTCCCGGCGGTGAGACCCACGACGGTCGGCATGTTCAAGCGCTACATTATGCACGCCACGGGCATTGCTCCAAACGAGCAGCGCCTCGTGTACTGTCCTCTCGTGCTTCGCGACTCGAACAACACCCTTGAACACTACAGCCTGCAGCACCACTCGGTTGTACACATAGCGTTGTGCCTCCACGAAAGCTGACGCGTTCCTCGGTCGTATTTATCGTCTATCTACTCAGCCACAACGGAGATTCCAGTGCAGACAAGAAAGACGAGTCTTGTGGGGTCATCCGACATGAGCTCATCTGAATGCGAAACCTGGTAGTCTTCCACGCGTGAGGTGGCACCCATCAAGCCCAGGTTGAGTGCTTCAATCTTGTGCGATACCTGAAGGTTTCTGAATCAAGTGCTGGTTGCGAAAAGCGCCGTCCCAGACCAAAACGATGTCTCGTCGAGCAGCCGCGAGTTCACGACATTGTGGATTGATCATGCGACCTTGTCGCCAGGAAGACTTAGAAGTGGACGGCCACCATCCTCGAAACGTTGCTGCGTCACGTATTGAGCCGAGAGAAGCAATGCCAGATGCCAAATCGATCATGAAGTTGCCATATCGCTGGAAAGGACGTGAGTATCGATCCTGGACGAAGGTTGATGGGGGGGAATGTTGAGACGTTTCCGTCCGCGTGATGAGGAAATGAATGAAGACATTTTTGAGAGCGCGAAGCTCTCGGCAGCGCGTGTTTGCCTTTTGAGGAAAAAGATCTTTTTTGCTGAAACATCATGCTGTCGGCGATTCCACACACGTATTTCGCCTGACAGCAAGTCAAGAAACGACATCATAGGATTTTTAGTCTATTCGACCATCACGAGATTAATCTAATGGTGGTGGTTGTATGGCAGTCGTACTGGTCGATAAGCGTGCATGCTCCCTTCCAAAAAGCGCGGGGAGGGATAGGGTTCGAAAATGTGCGCGATCGTCCTTTTTATTTTGCTGTTGTTTGTTGCTGCTGGCAAAGTCTGCTTGTCGGGTTTGGCAAATTATGATCGACAAGCAGACACACAAAATGAAGCTGCAGCATCCAAAGCATTGCAACTCACACACTGCACTGGAACGTTGTCGCCTTTATCAGAGAGGGAAGGAGGGAGCGACCCCCCCCCCCCCCATCTGCCTCCTTTCGCGAAAATAACGCCTTTTGCTGCAATTCACGATGATGAAAAACACCCAACATCGTCAGCATCTTCCCTCCAAGTCAGCACACCCAAAGTGATAATAGTATGATCGACCCCCAGCAGATTTATTGCTGTGTGCGCATCTGGCATACGACAGCCTGTCGAAGAAACATGTGAAGCCAGTGAGTGAGTGAGTGAGCGAGCAACCGGTGCTTCTGGCAATGCAATGCGCATTGTTTTGTGCTTTGGATCCCAATTCGAATCATGCTCGAAGCTGGTTCTGGCAGCACATGGAGCTGGTTATCAGGCTGCAACTGTCGCATTCGAGACCCCTAACCGTGGCGCAGTCCGCCACCACCTCCCCTTCCCCTCGATCGTCGTGTTCTGTTTTTTTTCCAGCAAACTTTTCGTTGAGCAAGTGGTGCTCGTGTTTGTCAAATCTGCCCAGCATGCGCAAAAAAGCAAAAGACTAGACTTGGAAAATGTATGCAGCCATCCAACAACAAACACAAAAAAAGCGAGGCATCCATCCATCCTCTCACAGAATAACGGCCACCCACACAACAAGCAAGCAAGCAAACAAATGGCAAAGAGGCTGGATGCTGCTGCACACAGACGGTAAAGAGAGAGAGAGAGAGCGACGAGGACCTGCAGACCTCGTCGGCCCTCATCCCCACAACAGCAGCACAATGCGCAATAGTTAGAACAACAACAACAATCGCTGCCACTCACCGCGCCACGTACGCATGCACCCGAAAGGGTTGCTTGCCTGATCGAACCCACTAACTGGCCAGTTCCCAATCTTCTTCCGCATTGTCGCGCAAGTCGCAACCAACGGACGCTTGCTGCCACAACCCGCCGCCCGCTCGCAAGTGTTCATTTCACAAGTCGGCAGGCTGGTTGCTGTTGGTGCACACATGGTGTACCCGAATCATCTCTCGGCACCCGTCGCGCCGTCCTTTTCGCAGCAGCGCTTTTCCCAGCAGCACCAGTTCTTCCCTCCAAACGGCGCGACTGCAAATCACGGCGCTCACAGCAGCATTCGCAGCATGCACCAGAGCGCGAGTCCGTTTGCGGCCGCCACGGACCCCGTCGTGCTCATGGACGCCAGCGCGCAACGCTTCACGTGTACGTACCTGTCATGCAAATTTGCGTATGCGCAGCATTTGCCGCAATTGTGCTCACTGTATATGCTTGCCTGCTTTGCCGTTTCCGGTAAATGTTGCAGACCTGTTTACGCTGGCGCACCAGCAGTACCAGATGGGGTACTACCACGAGGCGCTGTGCATCTGCGAACAGCTCTACGACTCGGACGCGTACCGGACGGACAATCTGCTGCTGCTTGGCGCGCTGCACTTCCAGCTCGGCAACTTCTCCGAGAGCATCTTCTACAACCAGCAGTGCATCCGCGTGGACCCGAACTTCGCCGAGGCGTACGGCAACCTGGGCAACGCGCTCAAGGAGATCGGCGACCTCATGGGTGCGATCCAGTTCTACCTCAAGGCGATCAAGCTGCACCCGCGCTTCAGCGACGCGTACAACAACCTCGCCAACTCGTACATGCAGATCGGGCAGACACACGAAGCCGTCGAGACGTACAAGATGGCGCTCGTGCTTGATCCGTCGTTGGTGGATGCGCACAGCAACCTGGGCAACTTGTACAAGGTGCAGGGTCGATACGAGGACGCCAAGGCGTGCTACACGGAGGCGATCCGCGTCAAGCCGACGTTTGCGATCGCATGGAGCAATTTGGCAGGCGTGTTCAAGGACGACGGGCAGCTCGACCTCGCGATCGAGCACTACGAGGAAGCGATCCGCCTGGCGCCCGATTTCGCCGACGCGCACAGCAACTTAGGCAACGTGCTCAAGGAAAGCGGCCGTCTGCAGGAGGCGATTGTCGCGTACAAGCGCGCGATCGCGATCCGCCCGGACTTTGCCATCGCGCACGGCAACCTCGCGAGTTCGTTCTACGATGCTGGTCAATTGGAGCTTGCCGTGCAGACGTTCCGCCATGCGATCCAGCTCGAGCCAAACTTCCCCGACGCGTACAACAACCTGGGCAATGCGCTGCGCGAACTCGGTCAACTGGAGCAATCGATCAACTGCTACCGCACGGCGCTGCGGTTGAAACCCGACCATCCACACGCGTACAACAACTTGGGCAACGCGCTCAAGGACAAGGGCATGGTGAAGGAGGCGATCCACTGTTACTCGACGGCGGCGCGGTTGCTGCCACACTTCGCGGCCGCGCACAGCAACCTCGGCAGCGTGCTCAAGGAGCAGGGCAAGCTGGACCAAGCGCTCGCACATTACCAGGAGGCGATCACGATCGACCCAAACTTCGCCGACGCGTACAGCAACATGGGTAACGTGTTTAAGGACCTCGCGCGGCTGGAGGAGGCGATCCAGTGCTACAGCACGGCGATCCGATTGAAACCGAACTTCCCCGACGCGTACAGCAACCTGGCAAGCGCGTACAAGGACGGCGGCAGACTCGACGACGCGATCACGTGCTACCGGAAAGCGATCTCGCTGCGTCCAAATTTCCCCGACGCGTTTGCGAATTATTTCCACTCGATGCTATTTATCTGCGACTGGCAGAGTCGTGACGACGATTTCCGGAAATTGGTCGCGTTTCTCGACGCGCAGCTCGCGGTCGACAAGGTTTTGCCGTCGGTACAGCCCTTCCACGCGCTCGTGTACCCGCTGTCGATGCAACGGTTCCTCGACATCTCGAGACGATATGCTGAGCGCGCGAAGCTAAATGTGAGTCTGGTCGAGATGCCGTTGCTGCGGTACAAGAGCAAGCGGTCGAACGAGCGGCTGCGCATCGGGTACGTCTCGTCAGATCTCGGGAACCATCCATTGGCGCATCTCATGCAGAGCGTCTTTGGCATGCACACAAAGTCGAAATTTGAGGTGTTTTGCTATTCCACGACGCCAGATGATGGCTCCGTGTGGCGGCGGAAGATCGCGAGCGAGGTCGAGCATTTCAAGGACATCAGCATGATCAGCAATGGCGACGCCGCGCGGTTGATCCACAGCGATGGGATCCACATCCTCATCAATCTGAACGGGTACACGAAGGGTGCGCGGAACGAGATCTTTGCGCTCAAGCCTGCGCCTGTGCAGGTGAGTTACATGGGCTTTTGCGGCACGCTCGGCGCGGATTACATTCAGTACATGGTTGGCGACGCGACGGTCGTCCCGAAGGAGCACCGTCGGTACTTCTCCGAGAAGATCATCCACATGCCGCACTCGTACTTCGTTAACGACCACAAACAGTCGGCACGCGACGTGCTCGACGTGGAGAAATGTCCCACACGTGCGCACTACGGCGTCCCCGAGGACAAGTTTGTGTTTTGCAACTTCAACCAGGTGTACAAGATCGATCCGCAGACGTTTACGACGTGGATGAACATCCTGAAGCGCGTGCCGAACTCGATCCTGTGGCTGCTGCGATTCCCGCCGATCGCCGAAGCGAACATCCGCGCTGAAGCCAAGGCGCGCGGCATTAAGAGCCATCGGTTGCATTTTACGGACGTCGCGCCAAAGGACGAACACTTGAAGCGCGGGTACCTCGCGGATCTGTTCTTGGACACCCCTGAGTGCAATGCACACACGACGGGGTGTGATATCCTCTGGGGTGGCACGCCGATGATCACGATGGCCAAGGACCGCATGGCGTGCCGCGTGGCCTCGAGTCTGCTGAAAGCTGCCAATCTGAGCGACATGATCACGCAGTCCTTGGAAGAGTACGAGGAACTCGCTGTCGCGCTCGCGGGCGACATGGACAAACTGTGGGAAGTGCGGCGGCGACTCGAGGACGACCGGCTGAAATGCCCGCTGTTCGACACCCAGCGATGGGTGCAGAATCTCGAGACAGGGCTCACACTTGCGTGGGACCGCCACGAAACTGGCCATGAGCCCGACCACATTGACGTACCCGATATTTATGAACTGCAGAAGCGCAACACGTCGTCGCCTACGAGCAACAGCAAGTAAGGAGGAAAGCACTAAGAAGCAAAACGATGCTCCCATCGTTTTTACCGTCTTTCATTGCCGATTGTTGCTCTTGTCCTCTTGTTTTCTTTATCGTTTCCGACGAAGCATGAGCAAATGCTTTTAGGCGAAGTCCTTCTCTCTGTTTGCCTGTGCGAACTCATGAAGCGGGCTAAAGTGCAACACCAAGGGAGAAGACGCAACATACACGCAACGCCAGGAACTAGAGAACAACGCGGCATTGCTACCAATCCACTGTGCGATTCTGTTCTTTTTCTCGCGTTTCCTCTATATGGTGCAGCACAAACGCACCCACACAGCCTTCTTCTTCTTCTTCACAACAGCCTATGCGACGCCGTTTGCTGTTACTCTCGCTGTGTAAACACCAGGAGACCCATGCCGCCGACGAGCACGTATTTCAGCATCGGGTAGTCGTTCAGCAGAATCGTCAGCATCCCCACGTACGGCACCGACCTAATAGATTGCAAAGTGCAACCATCCATACAGAGATTGTGGGGATTTAATCCAAGTACCTCGTGGCAAAAAGATACCAAAATATCAGATAAAAAGAACGTACGCGCGCGCGACGCCAACAATGTCTTCGCGTTCCAACCACGATTGACCATGCGCATAGAGCCCTCTGTGTATATCCACACATTAACAACAGTTCCACTCTAATGCCGCTCATGAAATGAAAGGAGCAACGCGTACCGGTCATCCACATTGTTGTTGTCACCCTTCGTCAAGTACACGTCCTTTCCGTCCGTCGCACTGCAGAGTAAAAAACCAACAGCAAACATCGTAAGCGCCTTCTTGCATGCGTGCCTATACATGTCCATTGTCGCCACACTCCCGTACCTTCGGTGCAACTCGAGCACGCGATGCACGATCGGGATGTCACGGCCTTTCACCTTGTACACCACGATGTCGCCAATTTCCAAGTTTGGTTTCTGCATCCGCCACATGCACACACCGCATACGAATATAACAGTTAATACACCAATCCGCATAGACGTTTGTATACATCTTACGTACGTTGTTGTCGAGATAGAGGATGTCGCCGCGCTGGAAGGCAGGCTCCATGCTGCCACTGAGCACGACGACGACGGGCGACTCGCTCTGCGTGTACATCATGAGCCCCTTCCAGATCATGAGCGCCGTGAGCACGACCATGGACAGGTTGAGCGCCTGGTGCGCCAGCTGCCGCTTGTTGCGCCACAGCCGCTTCACTTCCTCCACCTGCTGCTTCACGACCTCCATCTTCGCCTGTTGCTTCTTGCTCTTTCAGTCGAAATTGCGCTGTGAGAGCCAAAATGCAGAAACGAGAGGGGAAAACGAGACCATTTGGATGCATTTTGACGAGTAAGACAACGATGTGAGTCGATTTGATACTTTTGATTGGGAGATTATTGACCAATCAGAGAGCAATATCGTGCATTAATGCTGGAGTGCGCCACGTCGTCAATCTGCTGAAGCAAGCAGAGGGATGCAAAGATGGGATTCGATGGCTGTGCATCTCGCCAAATGGGTCAAAATGAAGGCAAACAGGGAAGATTGTCGGTCATGTTGCATTAGATTGAGCGTTTTCAGTATTGCCTCCTTCTACGCTCCTCATCTGTTCATGGCTCGCCGCAGTGCCTCACGCGCTGCCACCGCTCTTCGTAAAGTTGATCTGCAGCGAGAGCGCCAGGTCGCCGACAAACACCGAGTCCGTGATCGTTAAATAGTCGCCGTCGGCGACGAGGTCCTTGAGCTTCTTGCCCAGGTTGAGGCTCGTCGCGGTGCGCAGTGCGGGCGGGCCCTGCATGAACAGGTTCGCGTTGCTCGAGCTGATCGAGGGCTTGAGCAGGCGGTACTTGTCGCCGCAGAGCTCGTCGATCAGGTCCTGGAGCGTCATGCTCTCGGCGTCCACGTCCATGCTCTTGTCCTGCGACGAACACACGACGCAGTCGCGCTTCTTCTCGTACTCAAACGTGTGCGAGTAGCTCCCGGTCGCACCCATGTGCATGTGGTAGTTGTTCATGAGCTGCGAGCAGTACGTCATCGCCTTGACGGCTTCGTTCACGCAGATCGCCGCGACGATCGCGTTCGTCGACGCCACGGCCGGGATGATGTTCTTCACGACGCCGAGCGTGAGACTGTAGGTCACACCAGAAATCCCGAACTGCTCAGCGCGCTCTCGTGCGGCATTGAACACCCACTGCATGTGCTCGGGCGAGTCCTTGTCAAGCTTCTTGTCTGGGAACTCGCGCGGCCACAGCACGATGAACGCGTACGCGATGCAGTGCGCCGGCTGCCGCGGCGTCTCGGCGATCGTGCACATCGGGAACGATTTCTGCGGCGGGAATGTCTCGAGCGAGCACTCGAAGCAGCTTGTGACGCGCGGGATGATCACGCGCGCTTGGCCACGTAGCCCCTCAGTGCCGCCGTCAATCAACGGGATGATCGTGCCGGGGTCGACATTCCCGTCTTCATCGACGTCCGCGAGCGACACGACGAGCGAGTTCACGTACCGCCGTGCCTCAATGTTATCGAGACCCGAGAGGATGACGTGGAACTGCCGGTAAAAGTCGACGTCCATGTCCTGCACCTTCTTGAAATGCGGCGTGATCTCAATGCGCGGGTGCATCTCTTCGTCCTCGTTCGTGGCGGCTGGGATGTGCATGCGCTGGCGCACGAATTGCGCGGCACACTCGGCCTTTGGTTTGCCAATATCCTTCTCACGGAACAGGAACTGACGGTTGAGGTTCGACACGTCGATCGTGTCCATGTCGATGATGTGCACCTTAGTGAAGCCCGAGAGCACGACGTTCTTGAGCAACTCGCAGCCGAGACCTCCAGCGCCAATGATCAGCACCTGGCACTCTTCCTGCAAGAACGCGAGCGTCTCGGCGGCGCCGCTCGCATCGAATTCGCCGAGTGCGATCGCCGAAGTCTCGTTTGGGAACGCCGTCGGGTTCTGCAGCAGTCGGAAGAGATCCCAATGGCGGCGGTCGGCGCGGATGCTCTTCACGGGAGCTGGCGCCATGGGCGAGAGCGAGATGGACGATGTCGCGGCGGCGAGCGACACCCGGGACGAGTGCTGGAACTTGGCCTTCTTCTGCGACGGCGGCAGTGAGGGCGACGGGAGCGACGTGACGGAGGGCGACGAAGTGGCGCGCGGCGACGAGATGGCGGTAGTCGTCGGGGACGAGACCATGAAGCACGCGCGTGCTAGACACAGGCGGAGAGAAGGAGGGCGTCGGGGGCGGAGGAGCAGCGACACACAGATCGCTTTCTCAATGCGGCGGGGGCGGAGCTCTGCGCGCGGTTGGGGGCTGCTGATGGACGCACAGAGCGCGAAGATCTGCTTTTATTTCGCGCTCTTCGCGTTTCGCGTTGGGTTAGAAATGAGCGTGAAGCACAAAGTCGAACTGTGAGTATACAGTATACATCATCATTGTGTATACTATACATTGCATGTTGTATCCGGATCAACATTTGCTCACAACATGCCAAGCAAAGTGCTTTCATCAAGTTGCTGTTACATGCGACAAAGGATGGAGAGAAAATACAAGTCCGGTACTATATCATCCCAAGCACAGCGTCTCGTTCTACAACAGCTTGAGCGCGAGGAACTCGACGTGCTCGTCCATGTGGCCCAGTAGGCGCTTCTTGGCGAGCAGATTCACGGGCACGGACGCGTGCACGCGCTCCAGCGTGTCGATCACGTCCATTGTGGTGGCGTTTTTGCTTCCGAGTGACGAGACACACATGTGTCCAAAAAGGGGGTTATTTGAAAAGCAAAAGCCGCCCCTCTATTTGGTAAAAGGGAGTGTCGTACTTTATCTTGCCGCGTTCCCCGTTTAAGCTCAGTTCTACCGATATCGGACTGCTTGTTATTTCCAGTATCATAAATACCGGTATCCAATCGATATTCATCGACATATTGATTCGTTAAAACTAGAATCGTCAGTGCATGATATTCACCCAATCACATCTCTCTTTCAGTCCGCCAATCGCCATTGGCCACAGCATTGGCAGCATCAAGATCATCATGAACACCAGCATGCAGCGCATGGCGTCCGCACTCTGCGGCGCTGCTGCCATCACGAGTCGCGCGCGCGTGTCTGCGCTGCACAAGTGCAAGGCGCAGCGTCTCAACCTGCAGTCACGCTCGGTGCTGACGATCAAGAAGTCGCCTATTCTCGCCACCAAACCCGCTCCCTACATCAAGAAGCCGCAAAAAGCTGCCAACGATACCGATGCCTCCAAGTCGTCCAACCAGGCAGCGGGGCAGGAGCGCAAGGGCGTGCGTCTAGCCAAACGCATCGCGATGTCGGGGCTCTGTTCGCGCCGCGAGGCTGAAAAGTACATCGAGTCCCACGACGTGAGCGTGAACGGTCGGGTCGTGACTGACCTGGCGACCGTGGTGGACGTCAAGAACGACGTCGTCATCGTCGACGGCCGCACGCTCGTGGCCACCGAGAAGCTCAAAGTGTGGATGGCCAACAAGCTTGCCGGGGTATGTGGTGTGTGTGTCTTGCATCGTGCTTTTAGAAAAGTGCTTTTCGTAAAAGGAAAAGGTCGTGGCTGAGGCTGTTTATTTGTGTGTGTTTATAGGAACTTGTGACGACCAGCGATCCGCAGGGCCGACCAACGATCTTCGATCGTCTAAAGGTTATGGGACTCACGCAGCACATCATGCCAGTGGTACGTGCTTTGCAATGATGTATATCTGCATGCTTTCGCTTACCCACTGTTGACTTTGTGTCCATTTCTTTGAACACAGGGCCGCTTGGACTTTAATACCGAAGGCTTGCTCCTGTTTACGAACGACGGCGACTACGCGCGCCAACTAGAGCACCCAAAGAACGAGATCACGCGCGTGTATCGCGCCCAAGTGCGCGGA
>VFIW01000111.1:0-130429 GCA_006386115.1 Globisporangium splendens
AAGAGGTCATGTGACAGGGGACAAGGACAGTGGCGGGTACAAGGTCCTGAACAGTGGCCGACAAAACGCTGAGTGAGGCTAGTTCCGACACAAAAGATAACTGTGGGCAAGGAAGATGCAACGATCTCCACAACTGATGATATGGAAAATTACGAAAAGAAAGCTGACATTCGCCTCGATGTGTGCACAAAAGGCGCGCTGTTCGTAAATGTCAACTACGCGTCTGGCGTGACTTGAATCACGACCTTGCCTGTCGCGCGGCGCGAAGAGATACGCGCGACCGCGTCCAGCACGTTCTCGAAGCGGTGGACCGAGTCGATCGGTGTCACGATCTTACCGTCCTCGATCAGCTTCGTGACCTCAGTCAAGTGCGCCGCCGAAGGGTACACGACGATGCTTCCGACGAGCTTGGCGCCATGTTTCGAGGCGGCTTTCGGGTCGGTGATGCCCAGCAGCGTGACAAAGCGACCCGTGTCCTTGCGCAGCACGGTCTGCGCGTCGGCGTTCCAGGCGTTGGGTTCGATGCCGCAGTCGTAGAACACGTCGATGGAGTGCGGCGGGAGTGCGTCGACCCAGTTGGTGGACGTGTACTCGATGACTTGGTCGGCGCCGAGCGACTTGACGAACGCGGCGTTCCGGGCGCTGGCCGTCGTGACGACGTGCGCGCCGATGACCTTAGCGATCTGGATGGCGTAGATACCCGTGGCGCTGCTGCCGCCGAGGATCAACACGCGTTCGCCCTTCTGTAGCTTGGCGTGCTCAAGGAGCGCCTGGTAGCTCGTGAGCGCCACGAGCGGCACACTCGCAGCTTGGTCAAATGAGAGCGTCGTGGGTTTGCGCGCGACAAACGACTGGTCCACGGTGAGGTACTCGGCAAACGAGCCAAACGAGGCGAACGACGTCATGAAGTACACGTCGTCGCCGACGTGGAGGGCTCTGTCGCCGTCCATGTGCACGGCGCTGCCAACTTCAACCACGGTGCCGGCGCCATCAAAGCCGATGCCGAAAGGCTTGTCGGAGCTCGGATGTTCGTTCATCAAACTGCGGGCATCGCCGGTTGTTAACATGTAGTCGGCTGGGTTGATCGCGGCGCTGCGCACTTTGACACGCACTTCTGTGTGTGCCAACGGAGCTTGCGGTACATCGGAACGGAGCTCTAGCACTTGATCTGGGGCGCCATATTTCTCGAAACGGTATGCTCGGAAGGTTGCTGGGATGGAGGTCATGGTTGATATGGCGGGTAGTTGTAGTTGCGTTTGTGTGGGTCGCGTTTGCTTGGAAGAAAGCAGATCGCAGAATGAGCCATCAGATCAGCAAGATTGCAGATGTTGTACGCGCATTCGGGCGACTCAGGCGTCGAGCTGCATGCAAAATGTCGATGAATTGGTTAAGTTGAACTCGCTCGTTGGAACGTCATCAAAGACCACAGATGAAAAAATACCTGTGATTGGTCTGATGTCACGTGAGGTATGGCGGATCGACCAATCCGAGTGCGTGGAGAAAACATCGAAATGCTTGTGACATGGACAAGTGCCACTGGATCGATGCTGATGATGTCACACGGCTTCTTTGTCCGACTGTAAACATGATTGTGGCCACCCGAGCACGCAAACACCCCTTACAGACGCTCGCTGCAACACTTTGTTAGATAAAGCTTGAT
Organism: Globisporangium splendens; assembly: GCA_006386115.1. NCBI lineage: Eukaryota > Oomycota > Peronosporomycetes > Pythiales > Pythiaceae > Globisporangium > Globisporangium splendens. The sequence continues at coordinate 1,661 of VFIW01000111.1, forward strand.
TGAAGTGGGCAGTCGTTGATATGCCCAGCGTAGGGTTCTGTATCTAGTCCAGCATGACAATGTGATGGTGCCTTGCGTTTGCATGTGGACATTTTCTTCTGATGACTTCCCTGGCAAGGGATTCATACTTGAAGTAGCGGAAGAGGTAGTCAAGACTTGGGGTTGCTTGTCTGTGCAACGTGTGTGAGCCAGAGAAAATTAAACACTGACTGGCAAACCAAAGCAAGAACGTCGTCAGACATCTTTTCTGCAGCCCGGAAGGCAAATAATGCATACGCTCTTCGAGCTTGTGAGAGTTTGGTGGCTTGCAAACCCCACGGTCATTTTTCTCTTTTCCTTTTACAAAACGTTACCCACCACCACCACCGAGATGTTGGATTGCGAGTCCCAATTCTGCGACGTGTAATCCGACCGTCACATGTAAAGCGTTTCACTATATTGCTACCACGTGCATTCAGCATTTTGCTGCCCAATTGCACCACAATCCATCAACCGCGTTAAACTATTCGTTTTTTTACATGACCTGTTTGCATGGTGGGGTGGTCGCAAACGTGAATGCAGCGGTGGTTTGCGATGTCAATCAGTACAGCAGGTAATCCGACCGGTGAATGTGAAGCACCATCTCATGTACAGCTATTGCTGCGCTCGACTGGACACATGACGCAAAGCTTGTAGGTGCATCTTCCGTCCAGAAACCACTGTTCGAATCTGGTGGCGAATCCTTCAGGTACAATACTTCTTTTGGAGAAACAGCGATGATAATCTACGATGCTATGCCCACGGCTGCTCCGCCATCGGAACTTGCCTCCATCTCTTTTGGGAGTGCCCCTCGATTCGACATATTTGGCAACGTATCCTTACCCGGTGGTCGTCTATCTCCCAACATCCAGTGGCATGATATCAAGCACTCTTTGGTCTCGACCCCCCATTATGTCAGCAATAGAACAAATACTCTCAAGGCGCTGTCTTGGCATGGAGCATCACACGAAGCGTCATCTTTTCTCTGCTGTGGACAGCTCGCAACCTCCGCAAACACCAACAAGAAGACCGCCAACAATAGAATCTCGCTACGGCCAAGTCGACCATGCGGTCAACCTCCGCTTCTGCTACGCTCTCAACTACGCAATCGACAACGATTCGCAACTACTCCACGCGCTCGTCTGAATCAAAGGCGCCCTCGAACGACAGACTTAGGATCCTGGATACCCTAGTATTGTGTATGCATTTACCATTTTCGTCGGAGTGTGCCCTTCTGGCAGAAGAAAAAGTCTGGCCTAACTTGTAAACAAATTAAGGCTACTTTGGCCCCCATCTTCCATTTAGAGCACGTTAGTTGGTCCATTCGCGAGGTGCGTTTACGTGTTACGGTGGCCGCAATCATGAACAAAGTAGCCATGTGAAAGCCTGGCTACAGTGGTACTTTCCATGTCGCACAATCGCACCGGCAGTCTCTCTCTCTCTCTCTCTCTCTCTCTCTCTGGATCAAAAATCACTTTCGATCTAGCCTTATAAAGGACAGACAGCCTTGGTACCTGCTGTTTGTATCGAGAGTATAAGTACCACGACGACAATCGACAGGCCACTACAAAGATCATCGGAAAGGGGTGAGTATACTGAACTGAGTATACAAGCCTCTATAAAGAGCGACAAGCGAAAGCTTTCTCCTGAGGCCTCCATGATGAATATGGAGCAACCAAAGGAGGGGGCTGCGCGGAAGGAAGCTCCGGACGGAGTTTCCACGAAGACCGCCATCACGCTGCGGAGTGGGCGGGCGCAAGGCGACGCAGAGATGGCAGTACGAGCGTCACAGCACGGGAAAGGGGGAGCCCCAGATCCTGTGCGCACGAACGATAAGGACCAATTAAATGCAGGAGGACAAGACAAGTCTGGGGCCATTGAGGAAGGCACGACGCCAACACGTGCGGAAGGCTCTCGAAAAGAAGCGTCGACGGAGACTGCACCAGTGGAGAGATACGAAGCCCTCTCGGCGAAGTTGCGTGTGTCACCAAACGCGGTCAACAGAGTGGAGATTGAATACGAAGTGCGGTTAATGTTCACAGCTCTTTACAACGGGATGCGGATTCTGGAGAAACCAAAAAAGGCGAACGACAATTACCCAACACTAAACGGAGAAGAAGCGGACGCGCTGGTGGACCTATTCCGTCTACTGGCAATTGAAAAGGGAAAATCCTTTCCGGAGTGGAAGCGGACGATCCAAGATCTATGCAAGGATATGCACCGGTCGTCGTGGACAGTGGTAGCGCTTATCCAAAAGAGAATCGACCAAAACAGGCTCGCAGCAGAAACCAAGGCTTCGCCATGGGGTTCGCAAACGAGCACCAGCACTCAAACAAACGTCAAAGAGCAAGGCACCCAGCCCTTCATTTTCAAATCGAACAAATACTCGGAGGAGGAACAACGCAACATGATCCGACACTGCAAGCAAAAGTTCGAGTACTCAGTGACCCTGCGCCAGCCGACAACGATGGAATGGGATATAATGCTAGCGATCGTGGAAGGCGAACTCCTGATTCGACACTTGCCTCAATTCCTTCGATGAGTGTGTGGTGGGGACACCCTCTTCCGTTTCCAGAACACCATCGCAGCTCAGGTGGAAGGAGAGCTGGTCGGCAAATTATCGGATGCGACGCAAGTCTACAAAGATCATCAGTCGGCCGGACGAATCGTGGAAGCCATCTTGCAAGCAGCGAGATTCCGCAATGACGGCAAAATGGAAGAGACAATGGCGATGCTGAGAGACCTCAAAGCTGCGGAATGTAATGACAGCACTCACTCACTCCACTTCTATTTCTTTGACAGGAGCACAGCTGCGAAATGGAACAAAATGACGATCCCCTTCCGACGCCAATTGGTGCATCTCATATCCGCGCACCCGACGGAGACAACCGGAGAGCGACCGGAGGCAGACAGCGTGTGGAACAGGCAATTGGGAGCGGACGGGCTACAGAATGCAGAATCGAGATCCAGGTACAAAATTCAGCTTTTGAACATTGCTCGCTCAATGAATATGTCCTTGTTTTTAGAATACTTGAAGCAGACGACAGGCAAGCGATTCTACGCCTACCCACTCGATAAATATGGTCCAATATCCCACCAATCGCAGTGGTGGGAGGTACTCTTTGAAGAGGAATCATGTCCAAAAGCGCTTATCGATGTCAGACGAATTATTTGGCGAGGGCGAACAATCATCCTGCACCACGCATCCAAGTACAGAATGGCTCCTTGTTTAATCTGCGGGGCAGCGGGACATTTCGCGCGAACGTGTAAGGCAACGGAACATGAACTAAAAACTAACAACTGTATTCACGCAGACGATGAGATCGTGAGTAAACTCCCGAGAAAGCCAGCCACTTTCACCAGTGCAGCGGAAATTAAGGAGTCTGTCTCAGACGGCATTGACAAAAAGAAACAGCCACTTCAACCCGCAACAGAGAATCCTCACGCCAGTGGGGAAAACAAGCCGAGCGAGAACACGAATCCCGTGACGCCTGATGAGACAAACACGTCCAGCCCACAACCGAACTCCAACCCAAATGATCTAACAAAAAATGTGTCGTTTACGGTGAAAACAGGAATTTCAGTACAACAAACCGGCAATCTCAAAGAACAGGCGAAGGCGAAACCAAACGATGGAGCAGCGAACGCAAAAGGACCCGCGTCAAAGGCAAGCCAGAAAAACGGTCCAAGACAAATTTCCAAGGATGACATCCGGTGGGCAAAAGAGCTGATGCGCTTCCGACGAGATATGGACGAGTTAATGAAGGTGCACGTGGAACGACAAACCGAGCTCAACCCGAATCGTAACGACATCATGGACTGGGATGGGGAGTACACGATTCAAGACGTGATGGACGCCAACGGACTTGCAGAAGCAACAACACCACCTACCGGAAATTGCCAATTTTATGCAGTGGCGGAAGCGATGCTCCAAATCGTGCATGACAACATGGCCAATGAGAAGCTGATCGAGGCCACGGCGAGCAGAATCAAGCAAAGCATGAACGCGGCAGCACGGCTCAACTTCGATCTCGAATTTCCTGAAGGAACTCATTTGGGAATACTTGAAGCACTGGGGAGAGGGGATCGGAAAATGAGCCCAAAAGAAAGGAGAGCAGATGTTCTCGACTATTTCAGCGATATCGCAAGCAGCTCCTCCAGCCGATCTTCCACGCTGCCAGGATCCCTGTGGGGTGGTCCGGAGTCCTTGCGGATGGCTGCCAAGGCTTTGCAGAGAAAAATCTTCGTGCTGATCGAGACAACGTACGGAGACCGTAAGGGCTTTGCAATTTACAAGCCGCAATCCAGAGTCCATGGAGGCGGCCAGTTTTTGTCAGCCAAAGAATATGCGTGCACAGGGAAGCAATGGGAAGACGAGGTCCGTCAAGACAGAAACGAAGCAGAGACCACGAACAGTCCGCTACCAATTGTAATGAAATTCGCAAACGAACACTACAACAGTCTGCACTTCAGAACCCTGAACGACCCAACGCCACTGGCGAATATGATGAGCTCATCACTAGCGAAGCATCTCCAAGGATCCGTGAGGAGCAAGGCGGAGTTCAAGACGGACCGATCTGGTCAATTCGAAGACGATCGAGAAACAGACGATTCGATGGAGGACAGCGACAATTCCAGTCTGGGAGAGTGAGTATGGACTCCATCGCTGGACGAGCGAGAAAAGTTCGAGCCAAACCAGCTCAGCGGACAACACGGCTGGTCGTTCGCATCTCAGGAGAATCAGCTTGTGGTATATCACTCGCCCACAATCGAGTTACCTCAACAACCCAGGAAGCGAGATAGAGACGAAACCCTGATGCTCACAGCAATAGATGGTGACGTCGCGATAAACCTGAACAGCCCCAATGTCCCCCTCAAGAAAACCAAAACGCTCTCGAGACGTTTGGCGATCGAAGGAGACTCCATGCAGAAACGCAGAGACCTCGAGCGCACGCTGTAGGAGCATTGGGAAGGGTTCCAGGAGCAATGGAAGCAAGAAACCAAATGCCGCTTTCCTCTGCTCTCGTCCAATCTTGATGTATGGACGCAGGCAGCTCTCAATGAGTGGGAGCGAATTCTAGCGATGTTGAAGACGTCGCCAGGGCCGCATCACGTACTGAATCACCTCAGCGGGCCAACGCTAGTGGACTTGACGCAAGTTCTGCGCAAACAGGTGATTGAGGAAGGGCTCAAACGTCTTGTACACCGCACCGATCAGGCAGAAACCAGGGTATGGATCACAGGTTGGTTTGACAGGATTGCAACGGCAACCACGAAGCAACAACGGGCGGCACTGCTCAACTCCAAGGAAGACTGGTTGACGCTTGGAAAAATGAAGTACGGTGGGCTCGAAGTTCTGCGACTTTGTCACCCGACCCAGCTAGAGAAGCTCAGCCGCTACATCATCTGCACAGTGGTGTATGAGGAGGAGCTGCAGACGTTCAGGTCCAGTGACGCCGAAGACCCACACAACCTGTACGAGGCGATTGAAGACTTCTGTGCGATGTTGAAGCAAACCAGAGAACTCAAAGCAGCCTTCAAGAGTGGTGAGGAGCTCAGCGAATGGTCAGCTCTTTCGGTGATCATGGCTCAAGTCACCATGGAAGTGGACTCGGTCGAGCCTTCAAGGTACTAAAGGCGCGACACCAACAGGTAACCAAGGTGGCAGTAGCCCAGGCACAGAAATGTACGCCGCACTACATGCCCTCAAGAATGCATTTTACAAAAATCAAAAAAAGGAAAAAAGACCATGTCCAAACACGCTACGGGTATTAACTCAGAACGTGTGCGGATTCAAAAAGAAAGAACGAACAAAATGGTTAGAGGACCTCAAGGGGGCACTAACCGCAGAAAAGTATGATATCATTTATTTACAGGAGACGAGGATCACCACAGCCAAAGAAGAACGCAGACTCCAACATTACTGGAACCGAATATGGGGGGTTGCAAACCTGGACGAACCAACGTCCTTTTGGTCCATCCATCCAGACGCGACCGGCGGAGTGGCAACACTCACGAATCCGAAGACGATTAGCGAAACACAACTGATCGAGGAATCCAAGTGGACGAATCGCACAGTCGCTATCAAGTCCAAGGGAGTGGTGTGGATTAATGTGTACGCACCCAACAAGAAACCAGAGCGAGAACACTTCTTCCGACGCCTAAACGAGGAGTTCGGGACTCATCAAGATGCAGCAGCAGTGCTCGGAGGTGACTTCAATTGTGTGCTCGACAAGCAACGGGACCGGTACCAAAGAGGAGTTCGGCTACCTGTGCAGTGCGAGAGTGCAGAACTGAGACGACTAGTGACGGAGTGGAACATTTACGACGCACGGGAGCTAGTGGAGGATCCGGAGTGGCCAGTGCACAGGGAACCGACGGAGCATTTCACATACTGGAGAAAAAACTCAGCCAGTCGACTCGACCGATTCTATATAGCAGGAAACCTGGGCAGCGCCGTGCAATGGGAGGCCATAGAGCTACCCAAGCGCTACTCGGATCACCAAGCAGTGGTGCTGCATATGAAATGGACGAGTCAACTGCAGAGACCAAGGAAGGTGAACAAGTGCAGGTACCCGATGCGAACCTCGCGTCCTGACTTGGTGCGGACTGGGGTGCAAAAGGCAATCGCTCACGAGCTGGAGCTGATGCAGAGTGAAGGGTCAATCGTTTGGAACAACCTGGAGCAGCGTATCATCAAAGCAATACTGAGAGTAAGTCGAGCAGAGAAGCGGCAAGTACGAAGATACCGGCAAAAGTTGGAGGATCAGCAGCACCGACCGGCAAACCGCACAAGGCGTCAGCTGATCGAAGAACAAGCAAACGCGGCAAGTGAGGCAGCAGAGTTCAAATTCGGTAAGTATATGCAAGCAACGCAGGGGGATGTTCGTCACTTCTTTCGGAGGATCGCCAACTGGCAGCGGGATCAAACAATTTCGCGATTAGAACCGACTCCCGGAAGGTACCACTCACCAAACGCGAGTCTAGCGGACATCATGGGAGCAGAATGGCACCAAATCACTGGCCAGAGCCATGCTGCGGTCCCTCCGCAGAAGGCTGAACAGCGATTTGATGCACTGGTGTACATTCCGGAAACTCGAAAAGTCACGGAAGAGCAAAACCAAGACTTGATGGTACCCATCACTGAAAAGGAAGTACGAGAGGCGATCGCGGCTTTACATCGGCATAAGGCAGGTGGCGTGGACAGTCTAAACAATGACTTCTACAAGGATTGCGAGGACGTGATGGTTGAAGTTTTGGTGCGGGAATTCAACAACATCCAACGCGGGGCAACCATGCCACGATCATTCGGTCAAGGAATCGTGATACCGTTGCGCAAGAAAGGAGATTCGCCAAACCCCCTCGATTACAGACCAATCACTCTGCTTACGACCACTTACAAGTTGTTTGCAAAAGTCTTGACAACAAGGCTGCAAGACATCCTTCTGTGGATCATCGGGGAAGCACAACAAGGCTTTGTACGCGACCGACTGATGGAGAACTCGATCCTCATCATGCAAGCCGCGTTGGACAAAGCGTACCACAACAACGGTGAAGGGTTGGATGACGCTCCGGGAATTGCGATGCTTGACTTCATGAAGGCTTACGACACGTTGGACAGAGATTTTCTGTATCTTGTGCTGAGCAAGTTCGGCTTTGGGCGACAATTTGTGGATTTAGTACGTCGAATGCACTCGGACACTACGGCGCAGTACCTGGTGAACGGTGAAGTGTCGAGAGAATGGGAGGTCAAGTCGGGAATTCGTCAAGGTTGCCCCCTGGCCCCTCTGCTGTTTATTGTCGCCGCGGAGATTCTCGCACTAGCAGTACAACAAGACCCCCATCTGGAAGGAATTCGCGTGACCAGATCCGGAGCAGAACCCCATCTCATTTCGACCTTCGTCGACGACTCCGCCGTCTTTCTGAAACAAGGGAAACAGCTGCCTCGACTGATGCAGCTGCTGTCCGAGTTCGGCCAGCAATCAGGTCTGCACGTGCAACCAACGAAAAGCAGCTACTTATGTCTCAACACAGCAGTAGTCCAGGAACAAAGATGCGACATTCCAATTCTGAAGCATGGAGAGACGGTGAGGTACCTTGGCATCCAAATAGGTACCGGGAACATCACACAAGCTAATTGAGAGGACCGCCTGCAAAAGCTCCGAACCAGATTGATCATCGCGGCCAAAGTCTCCAACAGTGTGGTGGGGAGAGTGCTGATACTGAATTCGGTCTTGCTGCCGTCGATTCTGTTCACCACCGGCTACATCGAGCCCCCAGCGAGAGTCGTGGATCAGCTAGTGAATCTACAAAAGCAGTTTTTGTGGAACTCGACACTCGGCACAGACAGCACGAGACACAAGGTGAGTCCCTCCCTGCTCTACCTGCCATTCAAGGAAGGAGGCATAGGTCTCTACTCAATACCTCTTGCAATAAAGCGACAAGCGATGCGGCGGACAACTCGGTGGCTTCAGCGAGCGCGAGACAAGTATACAGAGGCTTGGCATGAACAGGTGCATCGGGGCAAAAGTCAAAACCAGGGATGTTGCGCGATTTCACCCAAGGAGCGAAGCCAGCTAGCACAGACAAGGCTGTACCAGACAAACAATATTCACAGACTCGGGTGGGAGTATCTCTGTGAAGACCTGGTGGTGGCAGAGAGACGCAATCCCGCGTGGAAAGACGATCTGAAGCAGCAAATGGAATCCTTACTACCGACCCTGGATCTTGAGTGGAGATCAGACGGACGTGTAGGTGTGTACTTTGGGAGAAAACCTGAGCAGACGATTCATCAACTATCGGAAGAGACTCGAGCCTTCTGGCCATCTTTTCAGTGGAACGACAACCCCTGGATAATCGACAGTCAAGGCGAGCAGTATTCAGTCAAAAAGGTTCCTTTCCTGAAGGAATGCAATTTGACCAGCTTCAACGTGAGACGGGAAGAAGAGCGAGTGTTCTCCGTGCGGCTACCAACCATGACGGCAACTCTCACGTTCAAACGAATGACCGCCTTGCGAAAACTCGTAACCAGCATCATTCTATGCTCACCGGAGATAGAAATCGATGCAGGCAACCAGTTGAACAGTCACCAGGAGCCGTGGAGCAGGAAACACACCAAACGAGAGTACAAGTGGATCAGCAATGGCATGGGAACCATCATCGCGGTGCCAGTATCGGAGGGGAGCCACACGGACTACATCCAGATGCAACGGCAAGCAAACGGAGTTCTCTGGACAGTGACCGACTGGGTTGGGGATGCTACCTGTCAACAAGACGTGGCAATGATCGAAGAAGAAATAAAAACTGTAGGGTGGACATTCAAACCGCACCCGCTCACGACTCACTGTCCGTGGCTGGTGCATGAACGTACTCCCCCAAACAGTATCCAGAAGACAATTGACCGAGCACGAACACAAAGGTTGCACACCAAGTTGTATCAAGGTCTCGGAGGACTCATAGACAAGCTCAACGAAGTCGCGAAAACTGACCAGTGGTACAGCCATGTGCAGTATCGACTACCAGCACATCTATGGAAACAACGAGGATGCCTTACGCCGTATCAGATGTGGACGACATACCGGATCTCTACGATGCAGCTCAACCTATTCCATCCGGGAAGGATCGAGTCTCCAGCGTGCCCAAGCAATGCCGGATGTGGGGAGATAAAAGAAACTATCTCACACATAGTCTGGAGTTGCAAGCGAGCACAAGCCGCGTGGACGGCCTTCCTCGGACGATGGATGGGCCGAACATTGACGGAGCAAGCACTCAACCTCTTCTTGCCTCATATTGCTAGCCGCACAGCACCGCCAGGTCAACGATCTTTGCTCCGGGAATTGGAAAAGCGCTTCGGGTTCATTACTCCGGAACACTCGACAGCACTACAGAAACTTTGGTTTATCGTAACATCAAGCATCCCAGTATTGTTGTGGAGAACGAGAGTGGAAATAGTGCATGAACGGCAACACGTCACTATCGAAGAAAGTACCCAGCGAGTGTGGACAGCGTGTGTGATGCAAGTGCGGGCCGTGGCTCATCGGATGAGAACGCTCAAAGGAGAAAAGATCGATGCAACTTGCCTGAGCCAACTGCTCAGCGTACTGGAGAGACAAGACTTGTCGCGCCAACTAGAAACATGGGCGACGGCGCGTTTGTATTTCGATGGAGGTGCACGCTCCCCCCCCCGGAAAACCCAGGTTCCAGGATAGGCAGGTGCAGCGGATAAGGGGCACTCATCTTCCTGAATGAACGCAGCAATCGATGGGAACTCAAAAGCATGCGGCTAGGCGTACATGGGCCCAGAAGTCACGAACATTGGTTGCGAATACAGCGCGGCTTGAAAATGGACTGGCATACAGTGCACATACGGCAGCATTTTTATGAAGTCATGTTGGAAGTCTTCAGAGACAGCCGAATGATTAACGCAGCTCAGAACGGGTTCGCCTCAGTACGCCAGACCGAGTTACAGCCACCGGCAGTTCGAGTAAATCAAATCGTCGCCAGCTTTGCGTGGACCTCCTGGAATCACACAAAACGAGAACAAAACAAAATGGCCGATCTTCTCGCCAACATGGCAATGAACTCCAAGAATGCGAAGATACTCACCGACGAATCGCGGGGAAACGATCAAGTTCTTATGTCCCAAGTCGCAGCTCTACTCGACAATGATATCGGTGCTACACCGTCACAACTAAGAAACACCTCACTGTCAGCAGTGCTGACGAGACTCAGGAATTCTTAAACTGTATGTAGACCATAAGTTCAATAGAATTACCTTCGTCGCTCTCTCTAAATGGAAGATGGGGGCCAAAGTAGCCTTAATTTGTTTACAAGTTAGGCCAGACTTTTTCTTCTGCCAGAAGGGCACACTCCGACGAAAATGGTAAATGCATACACAATACTAGGGTATCCAGGATCCTAAGTCTGTCGTTCGAGGGCGCCTTTGATTCAGACGAGCGCGTGGAGTAGTTGCGAATCGTTGTCGATTGCGTAGTTGAGAGCGTAGCAGAAGCGGAGGTTGACCGCATGGTCGACTTGGCCGTAGCGAGATTCTATTGTTGGCGGTCTTCTTGTTGGTGTTTGCGGAGGTTGCGAGCTGTCCACAGCAGAGAAAAGATGACGCTTCGTGTGATGCTCCATGCCAAGACAGCGCCTTGAGAGTATTTGTTCTATTGCTGACATAATGGGGGGTCGAGACCAAAGAGTGCTTGATATCATGCCACTGGATGTTGGGAGATAGACGACCACCGGGTAAGGATACGTTGCCAAATATGTCGAATCGAGGGGCACTCCCAAAAGAGATGGAGGCAAGTTCCGATGGCGGAGCAGCCGTGGGCATAGCATCGTAGATTATCATCGCTGTTTCTCCAAAAGAAGTATTGTACCTGAAGGATTCGCCACCAGATTCGAACAGTGGTTTCTGGACGGAAGATGCACCTACAAGCTTTGCGTCATGTGTCCAGTCGAGCGCAGCAATAGCTGTACATGAGATGGTGCTTCACATTCACCGGTCGGATTACCTGCTGTACTGATTGACATCGCAAACCACCGCTGCATTCACGTTTGCGACCACCCCACCATGCAAACAGGTCATGTAAAAAAACGAATAGTTTAACGCGGTTGATGGATTGTGGTGCAATTGGGCAGCAAAATGCTGAATGCACGTGGTAGCAATATAGTGAAACGCTTTACATGTGACGGTCGGATTACACGTCGCAGAATTGGGACTCGCAATCCAACATCTCGGTGGTGGTGGTGGGTAACGTTTTGTAAAAGGAAAAGAGAAAAATGACCGTGGGGTTTGCAAGCCACCAAACTCTCACAAGCTCGAAGAGCGTATGCATTATTTGCCTTCCGGGCTGCAGAAAAGATGTCTGACGACGTTCTTGCTTTGGTTTGCCAGTCAGTGTTTAATTTTCTCTGGCTCACACACGTTGCACAGACAAGCAACCCCAAGTCTTGACTACCTCTTCCGCTACTTCAAGTATGAATCCCTTGCCAGGGAAGTCATCAGAAGAAAATGTCCACATGCAAACGCAAGGCACCATCACATTGTCATGCTGGACTAGATACAGAACCCTACGCTGGGCATATCAACGACTGCCCACTTCAATCAAGCTTTATCTAACAAAGTGTTGCAGCGAGCGTCTGTAAGGGGTGTTTGCGTGCTCGGGTGGCCACAATCATGTTTACAGTCGGACAAAGAAGCCGTGTGACATCATCAGCATCGATCCAGTGGCACTTGTCCATGTCACAAGCATTTCGATGTTTTCTCCACGCACTCGGATTGGTCGATCCGCCATACCTCACGTGACATCAGACCAATCACAGGTATTTTTTCATCTGTGGTCTTTGATGACGTTCCAACGAGCGAGTTCAACTTAACCAATTCATCGACATTTTGCATGCAGCTCGACGCCTGAGTCGCCCGAATGCGCGTACAACATCTGCAATCTTGCTGATCTGATGGCTCATTCTGCGATCTGCTTTCTTCCAAGCAAACGCGACCCACACAAACGCAACTACAACTACCCGCCATATCAACCATGACCTCCATCCCAGCAACCTTCCGAGCATACCGTTTCGAGAAATATGGCGCCCCAGATCAAGTGCTAGAGCTCCGTTCCGATGTACCGCAAGCTCCGTTGGCACACACAGAAGTGCGTGTCAAAGTGCGCAGCGCCGCGATCAACCCAGCCGACTACATGTTAACAACCGGCGATGCCCGCAGTTTGATGAACGAACATCCGAGCTCCGACAAGCCTTTCGGCATCGGCTTTGATGGCGCCGGCACCGTGGTTGAAGTTGGCAGCGCCGTGCACATGGACGGCGACAGAGCCCTCCACGTCGGCGACGACGTGTACTTCATGACGTCGTTCGCCTCGTTTGGCTCGTTTGCCGAGTACCTCACCGTGGACCAGTCGTTTGTCGCGCGCAAACCCACGACGCTCTCATTTGACCAAGCTGCGAGTGTGCCGCTCGTGGCGCTCACGAGCTACCAGGCGCTCCTTGAGCACGCCAAGCTACAGAAGGGCGAACGCGTGTTGATCCTCGGCGGCAGCAGCGCCACGGGTATCTACGCCATCCAGATCGCTAAGGTCATCGGCGCGCACGTCGTCACGACGGCCAGCGCCCGGAACGCCGCGTTCGTCAAGTCGCTCGGCGCCGACCAAGTCATCGAGTACACGTCCACCAACTGGGTCGACGCACTCCCGCCGCACTCCATCGACGTGTTCTACGACTGCGGCATCGAACCCAACGCCTGGAACGCCGACGCGCAGACCGTGCTGCGCAAGGACACGGGTCGCTTTGTCACGCTGCTGGGCATCACCGACCCGAAAGCCGCCTCGAAACATGGCGCCAAGCTCGTCGGAAGCATCGTCGTGTACCCTTCGGCGGCGCACTTGACTGAGGTCACGAAGCTGATCGAGGACGGTAAGATCGTGACACCGATCGACTCGGTCCACCGCTTCGAGAACGTGCTGGACGCGGTCGCGCGTATCTCTTCGCGCCGCGCGACAGGCAAGGTCGTGATTCAAGTCACGCCAGACGCGTAGTTGACATTTACGAACAGCGCGCCTTTTGTGCACACATCGAGGCGAATGTCAGCTTTCTTTTCGTAATTTTCCATATCATCAGTTGTGGAGATCGTTGCATCTTCCTTGCCCACAGTTATCTTTTGTGTCGGAACTAGCCTCACTCAGCGTTTTGTCGGCCACTGTTCAGGACCTTGTACCCGCCACTGTCCTTGTCACTGTCACATGACCTCTTTGTCCGACTGTAAACATGATTGTGGCCACCCGAGCACGCAAACACCCCTTACAGACGCTCGCTGCAACACTTTGTTAGATAAAGCTTGATTGAAGTGGGCAGTCGTTGATATGCCCAGCGTAGGGTTCTGTATCTAGTCCAGCATGACAATGTGATGGTGCCTTGCGTTTGCATGTGGACATTTTCTTCTGATGACTTCCCTGGCAAGGGATTCATACTTGAAGTAGCGGAAGAGGTAGTCAAGACTTGGGGTTGCTTGTCTGTGCAACGTGTGTGAGCCAGAGAAAATTAAACACTGACTGGCAAACCAAAGCAAGAACGTCGTCAGACATCTTTTCTGCAGCCCGGAAGGCAAATAATGCATACGCTCTTCGAGCTTGTGAGAGTTTGGTGGCTTGCAAACCCCACGGTCATTTTTCTCTTTTCCTTTTACAAAACGTTACCCACCACCACCACCGAGATGTTGGATTGCGAGTCCCAATTCTGCGACGTGTAATCCGACCGTCACATGTAAAGCGTTTCACTATATTGCTACCACGTGCATTCAGCATTTTGCTGCCCAATTGCACCACAATCCATCAACCGCGTTAAACTATTCGTTTTTTTACATGACCTGTTTGCATGGTGGGGTGGTCGCAAACGTGAATGCAGCGGTGGTTTGCGATGTCAATCAGTACAGCAGGTAATCCGACCGGTGAATGTGAAGCACCATCTCATGTACAGCTATTGCTGCGCTCGACTGGACACATGACGCAAAGCTTGTAGGTGCATCTTCCGTCCAGAAACCACTGTTCGAATCTGGTGGCGAATCCTTCAGGTACAATACTTCTTTTGGAGAAACAGCGATGATAATCTACGATGCTATGCCCACGGCTGCTCCGCCATCGGAACTTGCCTCCATCTCTTTTGGGAGTGCCCCTCGATTCGACATATTTGGCAACGTATCCTTACCCGGTGGTCGTCTATCTCCCAACATCCAGTGGCATGATATCAAGCACTCTTTGGTCTCGACCCCCCATTATGTCAGCAATAGAACAAATACTCTCAAGGCGCTGTCTTGGCATGGAGCATCACACGAAGCGTCATCTTTTCTCTGCTGTGGACAGCTCGCAACCTCCGCAAACACCAACAAGAAGACCGCCAACAATAGAATCTCGCTACGGCCAAGTCGACCATGCGGTCAACCTCCGCTTCTGCTACGCTCTCAACTACGCAATCGACAACGATTCGCAACTACTCCACGCGCTCGTCTGAATCAAAGGCGCCCTCGAACGACAGACTTAGGATCCTGGATACCCTAGTATTGTGTATGCATTTACCATTTTCGTCGGAGTGTGCCCTTCTGGCAGAAGAAAAAGTCTGGCCTAACTTGTAAACAAATTAAGGCTACTTTGGCCCCCATCTTCCATTTAGAGCACGTTAGTTGGTCCATTCGCGAGGTGCGTTTACGTGTTACGGTGGCCGCAATCATGAACAAAGTAGCCATGTGAAAGCCTGGCTACAGTGGTACTTTCCATGTCGCACAATCGCACCGGCAGTCTCTCTCTCTCTCTCTCTCTCTCTGAGATGATGATAAAGAATCTATTGAACTTAGAGTTTAAGATTCCCGGGGAAGAGAAATGGTGGGTTCTCAGCTATCATATCCTGCCGTAACACAAGCATTTTCACACATGCGTCCAGGTTTTTCGTAATTTTCTAGTTTTTCTGACATTTGTAGTTTCTTCGTGTGCCATTTTGTAAATGGCTTTGTTCGTTGTTGTACGTTTTGGCTGTGCTTTGTCAGCCTCACTTGCACTTGTGAACGTCGCGCTTCGATGCTTCGATCACGTCTCGATTCACAGAGCCGGTAGGCTCTGTTACGGGGGTCTTGTGCTGCGCGGTATGGTGGCCGCAGACAGCGGGGGTCTTGTGCTGCGCGGTATGGTGGCCGCAGACAGCGGGGGGTCTTGTGCTGCGCGGTGTGGTGGCCGCAGACAGCGGGGGTCTTGTGCTGCGCGGTGTGGTGGCCGCAGACAGCGGGGGGTCTTGTGCTGCGCGGTGTGGTGGCCGCAGACAGCGGGGGGTCTTGTGCTGCGCGGTGTGGTGGCCGCAGACAGCGGGTAATAGTGCGGCGTCCTGGTGGGCGTCGCAGTTGTGCTTCATGGCGGATTAACCACGACATAGGGTCCGCAGTCATGCTCATAGTGATCGTGCATTCCATTCCTCACCACCCCAGGGCCTCCAAGAAGGAGGGATTCTCTCCCTGGGATGGGCCGGTCCAAACTGGACCGCTGAGGCTGGAACTGGACCGCTTGAGCTCTACTGGGAAAAATGGAGAATCGATCCAGAGAGAGAGAGAGAGAGAGAGAGAGAGAGAGAGAGAGAGACTGCCGGTGCGATTGTGCGACATGGAAAGTACCACTGTAGCCAGGCTTTCACATGGCTACTTTGTTCATGATTGCGGCCACCGTAACACGTAAACGCACCTCGCGAATGGACCAACTAACGTGCTCTAAATGGAAGATGGGGGCCAAAGTAGCCTTAATTTGTTTACAAGTTAGGCCAGACTTTTTCTTCTGCCAGAAGGGCACACTCCGACGAAAATGGTAAATGCATACACAATACTAGGGTATCCAGGATCCTAAGTCTGTCGTTCGAGGGCGCCTTTGATTCAGACGAGCGCGTGGAGTAGTTGCGAATCGTTGTCGATTGCGTAGTTGAGAGCGTAGCAGAAGCGGAGGTTGACCGCATGGTCGACTTGGCCGTAGCGAGATTCTATTGTTGGCGGTCTTCTTGTTGGTGTTTGCGGAGGTTGCGAGCTGTCCACAGCAGAGAAAAGATGACGCTTCGTGTGATGCTCCATGCCAAGACAGCGCCTTGAGAGTATTTGTTCTATTGCTGACATAATGGGGGGTCGAGACCAAAGAGTGCTTGATATCATGCCACTGGATGTTGGGAGATAGACGACCACCGGGTAAGGATACGTTGCCAAATATGTCGAATCGAGGGGCACTCCCAAAAGAGATGGAGGCAAGTTCCGATGGCGGAGCAGCCGTGGGCATAGCATCGTAGATTATCATCGCTGTTTCTCCAAAAGAAGTATTGTACCTGAAGGATTCGCCACCAGATTCGAACAGTGGTTTCTGGACGGAAGATGCACCTACAAGCTTTGCGTCATGTGTCCAGTCGAGCGCAGCAATAGCTGTACATGAGATGGTGCTTCACATTCACCGGTCGGATTACCTGCTGTACTGATTGACATCGCAAACCACCGCTGCATTCACGTTTGCGACCACCCCACCATGCAAACAGGTCATGTAAAAAAACGAATAGTTTAACGCGGTTGATGGATTGTGGTGCAATTGGGCAGCAAAATGCTGAATGCACGTGGTAGCAATATAGTGAAACGCTTTACATGTGACGGTCGGATTACACGTCGCAGAATTGGGACTCGCAATCCAACATCTCGGTGGTGGTGGTGGGTAACGTTTTGTAAAAGGAAAAGAGAAAAATGACCGTGGGGTTTGCAAGCCACCAAACTCTCACAAGCTCGAAGAGCGTATGCATTATTTGCCTTCCGGGCTGCAGAAAAGATGTCTGACGACGTTCTTGCTTTGGTTTGCCAGTCAGTGTTTAATTTTCTCTGGCTCACACACGTTGCACAGACAAGCAACCCCAAGTCTTGACTACCTCTTCCGCTACTTCAAGTATGAATCCCTTGCCAGGGAAGTCATCAGAAGAAAATGTCCACATGCAAACGCAAGGCACCATCACATTGTCATGCTGGACTAGATACAGAACCCTACGCTGGGCATATCAACGACTGCCCACTTCAATCAAGCTTTATCTAACAAAGTGTTGCAGCGAGCGTCTGTAAGGGGTGTTTGCGTGCTCGGGTGGCCACAATCATGTTTACAGTCGGACAAAGAAGCCGTGTGACATCATCAGCATCGATCCAGTGGCACTTGTCCATGTCACAAGCATTTCGATGTTTTCTCCACGCACTCGGATTGGTCGATCCGCCATACCTCACGTGACATCAGACCAATCACAGGTATTTTTTCATCTGTGGTCTTTGATGACGTTCCAACGAGCGAGTTCAACTTAACCAATTCATCGACATTTTGCATGCAGCTCGACGCCTGAGTCGCCCGAATGCGCGTACAACATCTGCAATCTTGCTGATCTGATGGCTCATTCTGCGATCTGCTTTCTTCCAAGCAAACGCGACCCACACAAACGCAACTACAACTACCCGCCATATCAACCATGACCTCCATCCCAGCAACCTTCCGAGCATACCGTTTCGAGAAATATGGCGCCCCAGATCAAGTGCTAGAGCTCCGTTCCGATGTACCGCAAGCTCCGTTGGCACACACAGAAGTGCGTGTCAAAGTGCGCAGCGCCGCGATCAACCCAGCCGACTACATGTTAACAACCGGCGATGCCCGCAGTTTGATGAACGAACATCCGAGCTCCGACAAGCCTTTCGGCATCGGCTTTGATGGCGCCGGCACCGTGGTTGAAGTTGGCAGCGCCGTGCACATGGACGGCGACAGAGCCCTCCACGTCGGCGACGACGTGTACTTCATGACGTCGTTCGCCTCGTTTGGCTCGTTTGCCGAGTACCTCACCGTGGACCAGTCGTTTGTCGCGCGCAAACCCACGACGCTCTCATTTGACCAAGCTGCGAGTGTGCCGCTCGTGGCGCTCACGAGCTACCAGGCGCTCCTTGAGCACGCCAAGCTACAGAAGGGCGAACGCGTGTTGATCCTCGGCGGCAGCAGCGCCACGGGTATCTACGCCATCCAGATCGCTAAGGTCATCGGCGCGCACGTCGTCACGACGGCCAGCGCCCGGAACGCCGCGTTCGTCAAGTCGCTCGGCGCCGACCAAGTCATCGAGTACACGTCCACCAACTGGGTCGACGCACTCCCGCCGCACTCCATCGACGTGTTCTACGACTGCGGCATCGAACCCAACGCCTGGAACGCCGACGCGCAGACCGTGCTGCGCAAGGACACGGGTCGCTTTGTCACGCTGCTGGGCATCACCGACCCGAAAGCCGCCTCGAAACATGGCGCCAAGCTCGTCGGAAGCATCGTCGTGTACCCTTCGGCGGCGCACTTGACTGAGGTCACGAAGCTGATCGAGGACGGTAAGATCGTGACACCGATCGACTCGGTCCACCGCTTCGAGAACGTGCTGGACGCGGTCGCGCGTATCTCTTCGCGCCGCGCGACAGGCAAGGTCGTGATTCAAGTCACGCCAGACGCGTAGTTGACATTTACGAACAGCGCGCCTTTTGTGCACACATCGAGGCGAATGTCAGCTTTCTTTTCGTAATTTTCCATATCATCAGTTGTGGAGATCGTTGCATCTTCCTTGCCCACAGTTATCTTTTGTGTCGGAACTAGCCTCACTCAGCGTTTTGTCGGCCACTGTTCAGGACCTTGTACCCGCCACTGTCCTTGTCACTGTCACATGACCTCTTTGTCCGACTGTAAACATGATTGTGGCCACCCGAGCACGCAAACACCCCTTACAGACGCTCGCTGCAACACTTTGTTAGATAAAGCTTGATTGAAGTGGGCAGTCGTTGATATGCCCAGCGTAGGGTTCTGTATCTAGTCCAGCATGACAATGTGATGGTGCCTTGCGTTTGCATGTGGACATTTTCTTCTGATGACTTCCCTGGCAAGGGATTCATACTTGAAGTAGCGGAAGAGGTAGTCAAGACTTGGGGTTGCTTGTCTGTGCAACGTGTGTGAGCCAGAGAAAATTAAACACTGACTGGCAAACCAAAGCAAGAACGTCGTCAGACATCTTTTCTGCAGCCCGGAAGGCAAATAATGCATACGCTCTTCGAGCTTGTGAGAGTTTGGTGGCTTGCAAACCCCACGGTCATTTTTCTCTTTTCCTTTTACAAAACGTTACCCACCACCACCACCGAGATGTTGGATTGCGAGTCCCAATTCTGCGACGTGTAATCCGACCGTCACATGTAAAGCGTTTCACTATATTGCTACCACGTGCATTCAGCATTTTGCTGCCCAATTGCACCACAATCCATCAACCGCGTTAAACTATTCGTTTTTTTACATGACCTGTTTGCATGGTGGGGTGGTCGCAAACGTGAATGCAGCGGTGGTTTGCGATGTCAATCAGTACAGCAGGTAATCCGACCGGTGAATGTGAAGCACCATCTCATGTACAGCTATTGCTGCGCTCGACTGGACACATGACGCAAAGCTTGTAGGTGCATCTTCCGTCCAGAAACCACTGTTCGAATCTGGTGGCGAATCCTTCAGGTACAATACTTCTTTTGGAGAAACAGCGATGATAATCTACGATGCTATGCCCACGGCTGCTCCGCCATCGGAACTTGCCTCCATCTCTTTTGGGAGTGCCCCTCGATTCGACATATTTGGCAACGTATCCTTACCCGGTGGTCGTCTATCTCCCAACATCCAGTGGCATGATATCAAGCACTCTTTGGTCTCGACCCCCCATTATGTCAGCAATAGAACAAATACTCTCAAGGCGCTGTCTTGGCATGGAGCATCACACGAAGCGTCATCTTTTCTCTGCTGTGGACAGCTCGCAACCTCCGCAAACACCAACAAGAAGACCGCCAACAATAGAATCTCGCTACGGCCAAGTCGACCATGCGGTCAACCTCCGCTTCTGCTACGCTCTCAACTACGCAATCGACAACGATTCGCAACTACTCCACGCGCTCGTCTGAATCAAAGGCGCCCTCGAACGACAGACTTAGGATCCTGGATACCCTAGTATTGTGTATGCATTTACCATTTTCGTCGGAGTGTGCCCTTCTGGCAGAAGAAAAAGTCTGGCCTAACTTGTAAACAAATTAAGGCTACTTTGGCCCCCATCTTCCATTTAGAGCACGTTAGTTGGTCCATTCGCGAGGTGCGTTTACGTGTTACGGTGGCCGCAATCATGAACAAAGTAGCCATGTGAAAGCCTGGCTACAGTGGTACTTTCCATGTCGCACAATCGCACCGGCAGTCTCTCTCTCTCTCTCTCTCTCTCTCTCTCTGGATCAATGGGAGACTATCGGTGCGATTGTGCGACATGGAAAGTACCACTGTAGCCAGGCTTTCACATGGCTACTTTGTTCATGATTGCGGCCACCGTAACACGTAAACGCACCTCGCGAATGGACCAACTAACGTGCTCTAAATGGAAGATGGGGGCCAAAGTAGCCTTAATTTGTTTACAAGTTAGGCCAGACTTTTTCTTCTGCCAGAAGGGCACACTCCGACGAAAATGGTAAATGCATACACAATACTAGGGTATCCAGGATCCTAAGTCTGTCGTTCGAGGGCGCCTTTGATTCAGACGAGCGCGTGGAGTAGTTGCGAATCGTTGTCGATTGCGTAGTTGAGAGCGTAGCAGAAGCGGAGGTTGACCGCATGGTCGACTTGGCCGTAGCGAGATTCTATTGTTGGCGGTCTTCTTGTTGGTGTTTGCGGAGGTTGCGAGCTGTCCACAGCAGAGAAAAGATGACGCTTCGTGTGATGCTCCATGCCAAGACAGCGCCTTGAGAGTATTTGTTCTATTGCTGACATAATGGGGGGTCGAGACCAAAGAGTGCTTGATATCATGCCACTGGATGTTGGGAGATAGACGACCACCGGGTAAGGATACGTTGCCAAATATGTCGAATCGAGGGGCACTCCCAAAAGAGATGGAGGCAAGTTCCGATGGCGGAGCAGCCGTGGGCATAGCATCGTAGATTATCATCGCTGTTTCTCCAAAAGAAGTATTGTACCTGAAGGATTCGCCACCAGATTCGAACAGTGGTTTCTGGACGGAAGATGCACCTACAAGCTTTGCGTCATGTGTCCAGTCGAGCGCAGCAATAGCTGTACATGAGATGGTGCTTCACATTCACCGGTCGGATTACCTGCTGTACTGATTGACATCGCAAACCACCGCTGCATTCACGTTTGCGACCACCCCACCATGCAAACAGGTCATGTAAAAAAACGAATAGTTTAACGCGGTTGATGGATTGTGGTGCAATTGGGCAGCAAAATGCTGAATGCACGTGGTAGCAATATAGTGAAACGCTTTACATGTGACGGTCGGATTACACGTCGCAGAATTGGGACTCGCAATCCAACATCTCGGTGGTGGTGGTGGGTAACGTTTTGTAAAAGGAAAAGAGAAAAATGACCGTGGGGTTTGCAAGCCACCAAACTCTCACAAGCTCGAAGAGCGTATGCATTATTTGCCTTCCGGGCTGCAGAAAAGATGTCTGACGACGTTCTTGCTTTGGTTTGCCAGTCAGTGTTTAATTTTCTCTGGCTCACACACGTTGCACAGACAAGCAACCCCAAGTCTTGACTACCTCTTCCGCTACTTCAAGTATGAATCCCTTGCCAGGGAAGTCATCAGAAGAAAATGTCCACATGCAAACGCAAGGCACCATCACATTGTCATGCTGGACTAGATACAGAACCCTACGCTGGGCATATCAACGACTGCCCACTTCAATCAAGCTTTATCTAACAAAGTGTTGCAGCGAGCGTCTGTAAGGGGTGTTTGCGTGCTCGGGTGGCCACAATCATGTTTACAGTCGGACAAAGAAGCCGTGTGACATCATCAGCATCGATCCAGTGGCACTTGTCCATGTCACAAGCATTTCGATGTTTTCTCCACGCACTCGGATTGGTCGATCCGCCATACCTCACGTGACATCAGACCAATCACAGGTATTTTTTCATCTGTGGTCTTTGATGACGTTCCAACGAGCGAGTTCAACTTAACCAATTCATCGACATTTTGCATGCAGCTCGACGCCTGAGTCGCCCGAATGCGCGTACAACATCTGCAATCTTGCTGATCTGATGGCTCATTCTGCGATCTGCTTTCTTCCAAGCAAACGCGACCCACACAAACGCAACTACAACTACCCGCCATATCAACCATGACCTCCATCCCAGCAACCTTCCGAGCATACCGTTTCGAGAAATATGGCGCCCCAGATCAAGTGCTAGAGCTCCGTTCCGATGTACCGCAAGCTCCGTTGGCACACACAGAAGTGCGTGTCAAAGTGCGCAGCGCCGCGATCAACCCAGCCGACTACATGTTAACAACCGGCGATGCCCGCAGTTTGATGAACGAACATCCGAGCTCCGACAAGCCTTTCGGCATCGGCTTTGATGGCGCCGGCACCGTGGTTGAAGTTGGCAGCGCCGTGCACATGGACGGCGACAGAGCCCTCCACGTCGGCGACGACGTGTACTTCATGACGTCGTTCGCCTCGTTTGGCTCGTTTGCCGAGTACCTCACCGTGGACCAGTCGTTTGTCGCGCGCAAACCCACGACGCTCTCATTTGACCAAGCTGCGAGTGTGCCGCTCGTGGCGCTCACGAGCTACCAGGCGCTCCTTGAGCACGCCAAGCTACAGAAGGGCGAACGCGTGTTGATCCTCGGCGGCAGCAGCGCCACGGGTATCTACG
Organism: Globisporangium splendens; assembly: GCA_006386115.1. NCBI lineage: Eukaryota > Oomycota > Peronosporomycetes > Pythiales > Pythiaceae > Globisporangium > Globisporangium splendens. Next base: position 24,922 of record VFIW01000111.1, read on the forward strand.
CCATCCAGATCGCTAAGGTCATCGGCGCGCACGTCGTCACGACGGCCAGCGCCCGGAACGCCGCGTTCGTCAAGTCGCTCGGCGCCGACCAAGTCATCGAGTACACGTCCACCAACTGGGTCGACGCACTCCCGCCGCACTCCATCGACGTGTTCTACGACTGCGGCATCGAACCCAACGCCTGGAACGCCGACGCGCAGACCGTGCTGCGCAAGGACACGGGTCGCTTTGTCACGCTGCTGGGCATCACCGACCCGAAAGCCGCCTCGAAACATGGCGCCAAGCTCGTCGGAAGCATCGTCGTGTACCCTTCGGCGGCGCACTTGACTGAGGTCACGAAGCTGATCGAGGACGGTAAGATCGTGACACCGATCGACTCGGTCCACCGCTTCGAGAACGTGCTGGACGCGGTCGCGCGTATCTCTTCGCGCCGCGCGACAGGCAAGGTCGTGATTCAAGTCACGCCAGACGCGTAGTTGGCCATCTAGGACTCTCGTTTTATGGCAACGGTTTCGTGACAGGTGGAATCGTTCGCTTTTCAAGTGAGAATATCGACTTTAATCGTGTTGTTTGCACTGAATAATGTTGAGATATTCACGCAGTATTTGTGTTGTTGTTGTGCAATGACTACTCTCGCCACGTATGCTATGGTGCATCTTCAAGTATCTGAAATGCAATTCATACGGCCATCACATTTGCTGAAGTACAACCAGGCATCCCGCTGGTAATTCTTGTTAGTGTATTGTATAGCTCTGGTGGAGTGCTGCTTCAACAAGTCCTGCATCTGCTTCTGTATCCAGCAGCACGTCCAACTGGAGAGAGTGTGAGCGGTATTCTGAATTATTCACCACGACAACTCCCAGGGATAAATGCCTGATAAATTGGGCAATTAAGTTCTTTACTCATGATCAGTTGCATCGAACCCTGTAACGAACGAATCAGAGATATTGAAAAGCGTAGCAGCACAAAGCAGCCGAGTTCTGCAAAGTGAAACACAGTCGAAACAACTTGGCAAAATAAAGGAGAGCATCTTGGTTGAAAACTGCCTTAATCCCTTAAAGCAATTCTACTGGCATTTGCATTCAATTACGCGCCGATAGGGAACATGGGGCGGCCACTAGCTGTCTTAGTCACTTCCGTTTGCGCGACATCCCAGTGCTCAACAAGCTTCCCATCCTTAACGCGGAACACGTCGACAATGATCAACGCTGGAGTATCTGGGATGCCGCTGTAGCGACTGTGGTTCCACACCAAGTCCCCTTCAGCGATCTGCGCCCCGAGCTCGAGCTTCACGCTTTCTGTGAGCGTACCGATCAATGCCTTCAGTCCGTCTGGGCCATCCTTCGCAGTCGGATTGTGCTGCATATACGTCAAGCCAACGTACTTGTCCACAGCGCTCGCATCGCGTTTGTTGAAGAACGCGTCAAGCGCAGACGCTACGAGCACCTTGTTCGCTTCCAGCTCTTCTTTAGTGACGCATGGAGTGCTTGCACTGCTGTCACTGCATCCCTTAACAGCTGGAGCTGGCGAAACTTCAATAGGGAACATCGGACGTCCACTTACTGTTTGTGAAGCTGGGACTTCTGTCTGCGAGATGTCCCAGTGCTCCACTAGCTTCCCGTCTTTGATTCGGAAGATGTCAACGATGATAGAAGCATTGCCAGTTGGGTCACGGTTGTGACTCCACACGAGATCGCCTTCGGCTCCCACAGCGCCAATTTCGTACGAGGTGTTCCCAGAGGCGCTGACAAACGCCTTGAGAGCGTCCGTTCCATCCGGCACGAATGGGTTGTGTTGCAAGTAGGTCGATCCGAAGTACTTGTCAACAGCACTAGTGTCGTGCTTGTTGAACAGCGCATCGAGGGCTGTCGCTACCAGCGCCTTGTTGGCTTCGAGCGTCTTGTCGGCTGGGCATGATGCCGCCTCCACCGATGCGACACCCAATGCCGCAAACAGAGCGGCGTTACAAATCGCGAACAAGTTCATCTTGAGCTTTGACGTGACAGAGGAGGACAAAAGAAGACTCGTAGTGGAGGCTGCTGATTCTTGGGACGAAATTTTAGAAATGGGGATTGCACTGGACTATGGAAGCGACGAAGAAGATTGCATCTAAAACGCCGTGACCGTCCGGTCGTCGACAGTTTTTCATGTTGATTGCAGTTCTTGATTTGCGACTCGATCGATTGCGGAAGCTTTGCGACGTGGAACCATACGAGCAGTTGATTGGCTTATTAATCTCATTTTTGACGAGTTAAGTAAGAGTGTAGCCATTTTGTTGGATATCTTAAAGTTGGATGATGCCCCGCGGTTTACTAATACACCTCCCAGTGACAATGTTTATGCCAACGCCTTGTTGCCCATGACACAACGAACCAAGTTCCAGATTTGCACCCAAGACCACCACTGGCTACTTTGGCGCAAACCTTGAACGTGGCTCGCACTGGTCAGAGCCGAAGTCGTTACAGCAACTATAAGTCGGCCGGTAATTTTTTGTATTGTACTATTTTATATTTCTTACGAATGCAGGACCGCCTGACCGTGCGCGAGACCGCCGAACTGAGTACGATCTGCTGAACCGCTGAATCGCTACCCCACGTCATTCCAATGCGTTCCCCCGCGCACACCACTGCCGCTTCACTCGCCTCGCGACGCATGTAGCCGCTCCGAGGTTCGTGTCTGTGTGGCTGTCCATTGTTTAATGGCTCCTTCTTACTCGTGCTGTGGTACTTGCTGTGTGTTGGTGTGCTGGCATCTCACTCAAATGGGAAGACCAAATGAGCCCAAAACAACTCGCCTGCGTAAAGTAACGGACAAAGGAAAGACAATGGATGTGCGACTGGCACGCGACATTGATAACAACGATATGGACGTTTTGTTCGATATTCCTCCCCACTGCGAGAAAATGAACGAAATAATGGAGCAGGGCACGCGATCGAGTCGAGCTGAATGTTGCTTGCATTGACCCGAGCCAATTGTTTTGGAGGTGGATGTCCTAGAACGAAAGAGGTGTTGCGCTCTGAGCTTCGAAGGAGAGGGCGATGTCGACGATGACTTCGAGCCTTTTGACGCTTCGGAGGACGTAAAGAGTACCGCTCGAAACAATGGAATGGCGTGCACTCGGCATATCTTAAACTCCATTTCTAGCTTGGAGCTATTCATGCTTGCATTGCGGCAGCTGCAGAGACATCCTGCCGCCCTGCAGATGGCGCTGCCGACAGTGCCAGTAAGGTGCTGCGGGCTTCATCTCATTCTAGAGTGAGAGGTATGGAACAGTTGCGCGACTTTCAGCTTTCCTCGACTCTCCAAAGTTGCGCAACTTTGCTCGCGCTTTACCATTACTGATCGGTTTCGCTGTGTGCAAAGGAGCAGATGATGCAGATACCAATGAGGGTGGAAGACAGCAAGGGAGCTTTGCAAGTTAACGCACAGATTGAGACGTGAATTAGAATTTAAAGGGCTAACACGCAATCGTTCTGACTGAAACCTACGGTGTCTCTCATTGGTAGACAGTCGACTGCCATCAAATGGGATTGAATCTTAACGGATTAGTCCCATTGACTAATATGCAAGCGGCTCCGTTGCCAAGTTCTTGCAAGTCTGCGACGCAATTGATTGCTGAGCGGGCTACGAACCGAGCAAGACGAAAGAGTGAAGCAACTACAAAAAGTATCAGTGCTTGCGGTGGATTTGTGGAATTTCAAACGAAGCTGAACTTCTCATTTTGCGTGCTGCTCGCCTTCACTCCGATTCAGTGCGCACTACATCCAGCCACCATTCTATTTTACAGCAATAACAATAGATCGTCAGGTGGTGGACCTCCAGTAGCGTACATTACTATAATGAACGAGAGTGGAAATAGTGCATGAACGGCAACACGTCAATATCGAAGAAAGCATCCAGCGTGTGTGATGCAGGTGCGGACTGTGGCTCATCGGATGAGAACGCTCAAAGGAGAAAAGATCAATGCAACGTGCCTGAGCCAACTGCTCAGCGTACTGGAGAGACAAGATTTGTCGCGCCAATCGGGAGCATGGGCGACGGCGCGTTTGTATTTCGATGGAGGCGCACGCGGCAGCCCAGGTCCAGGAGGCAGCGGATGGGCACTCATCCTCCTGAAAGAACGCAGCAATCGATGGGAACTCAAAGCATGCGGCTATGCGTCCGTGGGACCGGAAGTCACGAACAATTGGTGCGAACACAGCGCGCTGAAAGATGGCCTGGCATACAGTGCACACTACCTACAGCACTATGAAGTCAAGTTGGAAGTCTTCGGAGATGAATAGTTGAAGTGTGAGCACGACGTGCCAAGCACGGTGAAGCATTGGAACTTTGCGTTGTCAGTGTGCAATGGCAGCGCTTTTTTATGCGAGCGATGGTCGGATTACTGGTGTGCAATTGAGCATGCAGTCAAACTTGAAGAGCAAGCTGGGAATGAATTTGCGTCGCCAGCAGATCTAAGAATCCCCAGAAAGTATGCTACCCGCCACATCAAAATGGTTTAAACCTAGCCTGTTTTTTCTTGCGGTTGGCTATTCCACTTTGCCCCCTACGCTATAAAGTACTGAGGACGAGCACCACATTCTATCGTCAAATTCTTTATACTTGGGTTTTGAAAAGAGCCACTTGACACAAGTTTGGCCGAATATCAAAACCAAAATTTGACGAGAGGGCATCAACGACTCCCCATGTCATAAATGCGGCGCGTCATTTAGATAGAATTCTCAGACTGACAAAAAACAAAATCGCGCGCTTTAAATCGTAAAACTAAACGAGTAACCATCAAGTTGGCAACAAGATTTTGCGGTGAGAACTCATTCAGGTTGGTGCGGTGCATAAGCTCGCGATTGGGCGTCGTGAGAAAGATTGGCTATGCAATTAATCTGTCTGCGCTTCACCAGCACGCTCCTTTAAAACGCTTGAGCAACTTACTGTGTTGAGCACGTTAAAGCGCGCTCGCTTGTTGCTCACGGCTCGTGATTTGAATCACGATCTTGCCAGTGGCTCGGCGCGTCTTGATTCTCGCGACTGCATCGAGCACTTGTTCAAAGGCAAACACCGAGTCGATTGGGATTACGATCTTACCAGCTTCAATCAGCTTTGTCAGTTCGTCCAACTGCGATGCCGACGGGTACACAAGGATGCTACCGACCAATTTGGCGCCGAATTTCGATTCAATTGGGTTTGGGAGTGGCCAAAGCGTCACGTAGCGGCCGGTGTTCTTGGTCAGTACTGTTTGGGCATCGCTGTTCCAGGACATTGGCTCCATCCCGCAGTCGTAGAGCACATCGATCGAATGTGGCGGTAGCACGTCGACCCACTTCTCCTTGGTGTAATCAATCAACTCGTCGGCCCCAAACGACTTAACAAAGTCAAAGTTCTTGCCACTCGTGGTAGTGACCACGTGCGCGCCGATAGCCTTTGCGAGCTGAATCGCGACGAACCCAGTCGCACTGCTCCCACCGAGGATTAGCACGCGTTCGCCTTTCTTCAGCTTGCAGTACTCGACGAGCGCCTGGTAACTCGTGAGTGCCACGAGCGGGACGCACGCAGCCTGGTCAAAATGCATGTTCTTGGGTTTCAGTGCGACAAAGTCCGCGTCCACCGTGAGGTACTCGGCAAACGTGCCAAACTCCGTGAACGGCATCATAAAGTATACGTCATCGCCAACCCGGAGTCGCGCAGAATCCACGGACGCGCCGACTTCGACAATCGTGCCGGCGCCGTCGAAGCCGATGCCGAAGGGCTTTTCCTCCGTCGGGTGCGAGTGCAGGTGGTCTGGCGTGTAGTTAGGCACGAGCGCTATGTCGATCGGGTTGATCGCCGTGCTGTGCACCTTGACGCGCACTTGGACGCTACCGAGCGGCGCCTGCACCACGTCCGACCGCAGCTGGAGCACCTTGTCAGGCTTGCCGTGCTGCGCGTAGCGGAACGCGCGGAACGTCGCGGGGAACGGAGCTGCGGCCATGGCGATTGAGCTGCTTGATTCAAAGTGGTTGAAGATTGGGAAATGAGTGCGTTTGATCAGGTTTGCCAGATGATGGTGATGATGGAAACAAGATGTAGCCAATCACTCGTCGGTGATCGTATCTGTTGGGTTTTCTTGCGCCCGGATTGGTTGAAATAGAGGAAGTGAAGTGTGGAATCGGCACAGTGATGTTTGTGAGTAGTATCATCCTTATAATCGATTATATCGCATATATTTATGTGTATATGTGGATCTGCAACTGCGCCATGACAACTTTACAAACACACTATTTACTGTGCAACTGCTGTTGAAAACTCCCAGCTTTGATAAACCAGAGAACGAGACGCAACCATATTTTCAGCCAATCGTATGCGAAGTGCTGATATCAGCTCATCTCTCAACAGCAGCCACATGGCTTTGCTGGGATGTCTCCGAATGGCTTTGTCAACAGCCAGATCCGATCCGCTCTCTCATCAGCGCAGCTCTCGCTGCCATTTCTGAAAGCACGTCCACGCTCCCACCACCACGAACCCCATGGCGTCGCCTTCGATCCCCTCTACCTACCGCGCGTACCGCTACACGGAAGCTGGCGACGCGCTCGAGAAGCTCTCGCTCGACTCGGATGTGCCGCAAGTTGCGCCGTTGCCGTCCTCCCACGTGCGGATCAAGGTCCACAGCGCGGCGTTGAACCCGGCGGACTACAAGATCGTCACGATCGCGCAGCGGTTCTTCGCCGTCCACCCGATCCCACCGCCGTACCCCATCGGCTTTGACCTCGCGGGCACCGTCGTCGAAGTTGGAGCTGATGTCACGGACTACAAGGTCGGCGACGCGGTCTACGGCATGGCGAACCCAGACAACTACGGCTCGTTTGCCGAGTACATTGCGCTCGATCAGCAGTTCTTGGCCAAGAAGCCAGAGCAGTTGACGTTCAACGAAGCTGCGGGCATCCCGCTGGTGTCGCTGACGAGCTACCAAGCGCTTGTGCACTACGGGAAGGTGACGGCAGGAAGCCGAGTCCTGATCCTCGGTGGTAGCAGTGGCACGGGCATCGTGGCCGTGCAGATCGCGCACGCCCTCGGTGCGTACGTGATTGCGACGACGAGTGCACGCAACGCAGACTTTGTCAAGTCCCTTGGCGCTGACGAGACGATTGACTACACGTCCCAAAAGTGGGTCGATGTCCTCTCTGCGCACTCGCTCGATGCGATCTACGACTGCGGCATGGAGCCAGAGTCCTGGAACGATGGCGCACAGCGTGTGCTCAAGACCGAGAACGCGCACTTCGTCACGATCGGAGGAGTTGCGAGCCCGATTGAGTCGCCCATTGGCGCGACGTACCACCAGATCATGACGAAACCTTCGGGCGAAGATCTGAAGGAAATCTCGAAATTCGTTGCTAGGGGTGAGCTAAGTGCGCATATCGATTCGGTATTTGCGTTTGGAGACTTGTTCGAGGCGATTCGCAAACTAAAGACAAACCGCGCACGAGGCAAAGTTGTGCTGGAAATCGTCCCAGAACAACAGAAAGAGTAGGTTCGACCATAATCCCAATTCTAGCTCACTTGGTACTAATCATCTTTGATTTAGCGTCGTCAATTGCGTACACGTTTGAGGATTTGCCCGAGACGTGAAAACGCGAGGCGAAATCGTGATGAAAATCGTCCCAGTGCAGCTAACAGACTGCAAGATGCAAATTGCTTGCTGGACACAAGACGAACTGATTCACTGTCCACTTAAGTGAACACCAGTGTCGCAAATCTCTCGATCATGTCCGCCATTAGCCACATTTCAATGGCCACAGTAAAGTTGCTTTCAAAAGAGAGTGATCGTATTAACAGGCAAACTGAGGTGCATGCTGTGCGCAAGTGGACAAGTTCAACTCAGGTGGCTACAAATCTCCACTGATATTCCTATCATCAGAGCAGTCTACGAATCGCACAATTTCGCACTTTCGCATCACCAACTATTGAGGTGAGCTAAAGTAACAGCGCAGTGTGCCGCACGTCGCATGCATCGCACTCGTCATGGTGACATGGCTGACCCATTTTCACTCACAGTTTGTATGAGCCATTACAGTGAGGTGTTGCCATTCCGATGCTGAAAACAAGTCGACGATGCGGTTCCGAATTGCCTCTATCATCCATTCCCAATCATGCGCTATGTAGTATCGCTCAGCGCACACGCCAGCCAGCAGTGCCTTCTCGATCCTTCAGCAACAGGCACATGCCATTGTAGATGCAGCAGTGGTCTTGACATCTGTGGTTCATTCTAAAATTTGCTCATAGCAAACACCATATGCAGTTCCTAAAGGTGCCCTGCAAAAGACCACGAGCGTGGCTGGGTGCATTTTTCGTTTTCGCCCATTAAGTCGAGTTTGTGAGCGAGCAAACCGAAGTGTAACCTGTGCGCGAGTGGATCAGTTGAACTCAGGTTTCTTCACTCAGAATCACAATCATTTTAGTGCGGTCAACTGGTGTGCTGAAATCAAATAACTGTGGAGTGGTTCACATGTCACATGGGTCTCACTCACAGTAGTGACATGTTTGACCCACTTTCATTCACAACTTGTATGAGTCATTTAAACGGAGGAGACGCCTTTCTCGCAAGTTGATGAAAACAAAGTTGATGATCCCGTCAGCCAGACTTGCCTGGACAATCAAACTAAAGCGCTCTTTCTCTGCATGATCCTGCCAATCGGAGCCTGTGATTCGTCCGCATCACTCATTTCCAAGCAGCAGCACCTTCTCGATCGGGTGCAAAGCGGTGCAGATGCAACAGTTGGCACCTGCTGCCGTTCCTTCACTCTTGAATTTGCTCATTGCAGCCAATGTCCAGCATCCGCTTCAGTACAAAACGCAAGACCATGACCTCCGATATCACTGCCACTGTCCCAGAGACCTTCCGAGCCTATGTGCACGAACACTTCGGCGACGCGCTGCAGGAGATCAAGCTGCACACGAATGTCAAGCAACCTCAGCTCGGTGACACTCAGGTGCGAATCAAAGTGCACGCGGTGGCGATGAATCCCGTCGATTGGAAGCTCGTAGAGTACGGCCAGATGTTTCTGCCAACGGAACCTACGCCAGAATCGCCGTTCCGTATGGGTTTTGATGTCGCGGGGACTATTGTCCAAGCAGGTACCGCCGTGAAAGATTTAAAGGTCGGTGACGCCGTGTACGCCATGGCGTCCTTCGGTGTCGTGGGAAGCTTCGCCGAGTATTTTGATTTGGACGTGAAGTACATCGCACCAAAACCGAAGAGCCTGAGTTTCAACCAAGCCGCAGGAGTGCCATTGGCTGCGCAAACGAGCTATCAGGGCCTCGTCAACTTTGGAAAAATCAAGGCTGGCGACCGCGTCTTAGTGTTTGGTGGCAGTAGTGCGACTGGTGCGTTCGCGATCCAGATCGCCAAGGCGTTCGACGCGTTTGTGATTACCACTACGAGCGCGCGCAACACGGAATTGGTGAAATCATTTGGCGCTGACCAGATCATCGACTACACGAGCGAAAAGTGGGAAGACATGATTGAGCCGCACTCGGTCGATATCATCTACGACTGCGGCGTTGAGCAAGACTCGTGGAACACTGGCGCGCAGCGTGTTCTCAAGGAAGACACGGGTAAGTTCGTGACGATTTTGAGAACCGAGAATCCGATTGAGTCGCCGATTGGAGCGAAGCATTTTGCGATCATGACTGATCCAAACGCGAAGGATCTCGGTGAAATCACAAAGCTCATCGAAACTGGCAAGCTCACTGTGCCAATTGACTCGGTCCACTCGTTTGAGAATCTGCTGGAGGCTGTGAAGGTGCAAAAGTCGAACCGCGCGCGTGGCAAAATCATCATCGAGGTTGTGCCGGAGCAACAGTAAAGCGGGTCTACTTCAATTTGGATACCGAATCCAAGAGCTCTTTCAGCAAATGTTCACATTGTCCGTTTTTTGCAACGATTCAGTTCCCTCTCTCTGCAGGTACTGCTGAGTAGCCTTTCAAGTGAAATACAGCCAGTTTACCTGATACTTCAAAATACATTTTTAGTTATTACTGATTCTTTCGCCCACCTTCATAGTCCAATATTGCCGACAATTGTTCGTGATGAGACCTAGCGTAAACATTTGATAAGCATCAACTTCTCAGAGCGTTGGTCATTTACTGGATTGATAGGACACGCTTTATTCCGCGATTCTCACGCGAGTCCCACGTGACGACGGCAATGCATTTGAGCGACTCGCACGATCACGCGTCCGTGCACGTGCTGCACGACTTTCTGGCGCACTGGCGCGAGGACGACGACCTGGCGCTCGAGGTCGCGGCGTCCGAGCAGAGCCACAGCAGCACGCCAGATGAGGACGCCAGCTCTAATGCTGACGACGCGCCTCCCGCGAGACGGCCGCGACGCAATAGGTACGCGGAGGTCGCGCAGCTCCAGGAGCAGGTCAAGATGCTCGAAGACGAGCTCGTAACAGTGCGCGAGCAGTGGAAGCGCAAGTCGTCGTCTGCGGTCCGCCATCGTGCGATCGTGAAGCGCAATGGAGCGCAAGGCGAGGTCACATGGAGCCAGATGGCGTCGCGAGAGGTGAAGTTATTGCGCAGGTCGGAGCACGCGACGCACGAACTACGAGACAATATCCACAAGAACCGAAACGCCGTGAAAGATGTGCGCCGATTGCTGATGAAAACACGACGCCTCGCCGTCGCTGCCACCATGGTGAGCATATATGCATCGTTGCTTTTGTGGTTGCACGGGGCTCACATTTTGTATATGCGTTTGTGTGCGTACGAAGCAAATTTTTCAGAATCCACTGTCACGAATTTCTCGTTTGTATCCCGATCGCGTTCTCTCGAATAGCAGCTCGATCTTCCAGACACTCTTCCACGACATAGAGAGCATGAAACGCGAGCTCAGCCGCGTCGACGCGCTTTTGACGGCCCGCAACAGCGAGCTGCACGAATATCGCACGCTACGCGAATGGAATGTGCGCGAAGGGCCATCGACAGGTCTCTTCTTGGAGTGTATAGACTGTTGCACTGTCCCATTCGATCGCGTACAAGTGCACAAAGGCATCCTGCGACTCCACGGCGAACCAAAGCAAGCGGATGGCGAGCCAATGGTGATGGAGGTTCGTAGCCAGTAAGCTGATACCACAATAGCCGGATGTGTGGTGTGAGAACTGACTGTCGATTCTCTGTGGTACCAACCTTAGTACTTTTACGCAACGGATGATACTATTGCGCGTCAGTACGTTGTGCATTATGACAACAATAAGCACGCCGGGTACGTGCGGCTGACCGAAGTCGCGATCCACTACAGCGATGACACGCAGTCCGTTGTGCTGGTGCTCAAGAACGTGCAGCCAGTGACAGCGACAGGCGAGCCTATCGATGCCATCGTGCTGCGTGATCGGAAGTGGATAATCGTCCGAAGTCGCGGCAACGATGACTGCGCTGCGGCAGGCTGCGCGACGTCGACGATCGAGTCCTATCAGAAGATGACACCACAAGAGGTGCGTATAGACCTAGGAGGACAGTGGAATCGGCAGTTGCTCGAAGAAGCATTTATCGAGCTCTGTGACGAGAGTGTGTCGAATTTTCATCGACGTCTCGAGACGAGTCTCGTCCAACAAGGGATGCAAAACAACAGGCGGTTCCAGGCCGCGGAGGTGTGATGCATCTGTCAACGTGAAGGTAATACAGCGAAACTGAGGAGGTGCCCCAATGCAGAGCTGTTGTGCTCGTATCGAGATTGATGTGATTCAACGATTGCGGCTCTCGTGCATCGTAAATGATGCAAAATTACTGGGCTCTTTAGATACAGATTCACGGTGCCTTGCTGAAAAAGGTTCAAAGGCGAGGGCATGATACAAAGAAAAATTCGTGGCTAAGGACTTGGACCAGCAATAATATGTGTCGATGTCAGTAAATGCAAAATCCAGTGGTTGCCGTTGTCTTGAGGGCAGCTGCATCCGAACATTGTGTATCTGTGTGCAACGATAACTTGTTGCAAAACTCTCAACCATGTAAATCTAATACACTGTAGAAGTGGATGGAACAAGAGAACGATTGGACGTCAAGCAAATCACGAAATTTGGGTAGTTCGCAAAGAAGGCTTAACTCAATTTTCAGCATTTTAGGTGGTTACCAAAATTCAGTGATGACTCCTGACGACACAACTTTCAAATCTCTCTTAATTAAAAGGCATCAATACACAATGTCCTCACTGGAGACACGATCTTTCTTACATCGTCTCTTCGGCTGGCAAGACTTGCACGAGCTGGGTCATTCCATTGTCAGCATGGAAGGCAACGTGGCAATGGGTCATGATCCGACCGATCATGTGGTCTTGCGGCGTGAAGCGGATCTGGACTTGCGTCTTAAATAGCGGAACGGTGTCACGCCACTCGCCAACTCCAAACAAAATGTTGTCCGGATCGGCCGCCGCATCCCGACTCGTGATCTGGAAATGGGACGCGTGCATGTGGAACGGGTGGTTCATCGTGTGACATGTGTGCTTCACGTCCTCCATCTTGTCATTGTGGCCTGCCACCTGCTCGTGAATCAAGTAGTTCTTGGTCAACAAGCTGATGTTGTCGCGATGCTCCAATTTTTCTACCAGGCTCTCGTCGCAATGGTGGTTCGCATAGTTTTCCACTGAGAGTTCCCATTGCTGCGGCTCGCCCACGCGCATTGAGTAGTTGACAAAGCGATGCTCGAACTTTTGTTTGTTAACACCCATAACCATGCCGTTTTTGTCGTCCTTCCACATCGAGAACTCGTAGTTGTACTTATTCGCCGGTGGAATCTCCGACGACTTTTCAGCAATGCTGCTCTGCATATACTCAGGAAGCCTTGGTAGTGCGCTCGGCACCACCATCTCGAGGCGCTTGTCGCCGATGACGCGCAGCAATACAACTTTCTGTGATGGCACACGAAACTGGTTGACTTTTCCCAGCAAGTGGTTTCTCTTCGGACTTGACTCCGTCTCCATGAAGAATGTGCCAGGGTTCTTGCACATGACTGCGAGATCTGCGCGTCCGCCTGGTGGAATCACTACCACATCGCGTTTAACAGGAGCCTCCCAGTAGATTCCATCCATCGCCAGCACATACATTTCACAATCCGGTGCGATTAGCTCGGCGACATTATTGGCAATCGCATTGACGTATCGAAGGCGCTTGAATTCACCGGGCTTCGTGTGCACTTCGGGAAGGTACTGGCCGTTCACGTACGCGCGAAGCAGCGAAGTGTCATTAAGTTGCGAGTTCCTGCCGACACGCAAGTCCACAGGGAACGTTTCACCCTCTTCTTCGTCTTCTTCTTCGCTGTCGATACCTATCTGCATGACCTTCAGGGGAAACGTGCTATAACGTGTCATCGTAAACAAACAACCACATTAAATCAATGAGTGAGTTAGCACGAAATCCAGCATGCAGTCAATTAAAGCAACGCACCAGTCCGTGGACGTGTACATTCGTCATGTTCGCATCGCCGTCGCCGAGTTCGTTCGTGACTCGCAGCACCAGCCTGTCGCCAGGACACACTTTGATCGTCGGCGCTGGGACCATGCCGCTATAAGTGCGCGCGTTGAAGCCAACGTATTGGCTCTCAAAGCGACTCATTTGCACCGTCAGTTCCACGTGCAGCTCACTTGGTTCGTTTTCGAACGGCAGTGGCCGCCTGCTCGTCTTGCGGTTGGTGTTTGAGTCGCTCGCACGCATCGACTGGATGCGCAGCCATGTAGTTCAATCTTTTCACGCAGGGCGACTCGATCACCTTGGGCTGCTTCAACGGCAGGTAGTCGTCGTGCGCAGACGCGTAGATCCAGGTCAGCGCAATCCACAACAACATGACACACTGCATATTGGCTCGCGAGGTGGGAATCGAGACCATCTCGAAATTTGAAGAATGACAGCGACTAAATTGGTCACCAGAGCGGCAAGAGTGACCGGAAAGGATCGGCGATCGGTAGGGGAACCTGCTGCCACTGGGAGTTTTTTAGCGCCGTCACCACTCCTGGTACATTCGCTTATTCTACACTCGGGAACGCAAGGCACATTTGGATGTGCAATGAGTGGGTCATCACGCCGATTACTGCACCTTGCATACATTCTTCAGAGCATCGAAATTTTACTCGTTTCGACCGATGGATGGTGATCAACTATTCAAAAAACGTAATTTAAACCAATCAAGCGGCCAGTCCATGACGAGCAAGGTCACATGAAACTCTGTGTTCGTTCGATGAAGATTTTTCAACTCCTTCAAGCCACAAGTTTTGGTTTTTCAGCGTAGTTCCAGTTGTAAGTGGCCTGAAGTCAGCCTCACGGATAGATCTTTGGCGCGTCTCTATTCTCTTATAGACTCTACGAAGCACAAGGCACGCATGAGCAACAGCAACTTTGCTCTAACTGTCCATGGAGCGCTTGCAGCTTTTCTAGCTTGATGAACTCTATGGACACCCTGATTCTGACGACTGCCGCCGCTGCGCCTGCCAAGCACAACATGAAGTACCGCTACTTGGGCGACTCTGGACTGCTCGTGTCCACGCTCTCGCTCGGAAGCTGGGCCAACTTCAACGGGAACTTTGGCGTCGACGATGCTTACACCATCATGGTCAAGGCATTCCAAGGCGGCGTCAACTTCTTTGATAACGCCGAAGGGTACGCGCTCGGCAAGTCCGAGGAGATCATGGGCCATGCTATCCAGCGCGGCATCGCAGATGGGGTGTGGCAACGCGAAGACTTGGTGCTCTCGACCAAGATCTTCCTCGGCACGAAGGCTGGCCCAAACGACCAAGGCTTGGGCCGCAAGCACATCATCGAAGGTACCATGGCGTCGTTGAAGCGTATGCAGCTGGACTACGTGGACGTGATCTTTTGCCACTGCCCTGAATCGTCGACTCCGATCGAGGAAACGGTGCGCGCCATGAATCACGTCATTGAACGAGGCTGGGCGTTCCACTGGGGGACCAGCGAGTGGAGCTCTCACGATATCATCCAGGCGCGCGAGATCGCCGATCGACTTCGTCTGATCCGTCCGATCGTCAAGCAGCCCGAGTATCACATCTTGGAGCGTTCTCGCGTGGAATTTGACTATGCAAATTTGTATCAGAAGTACAAACTCGGCCTCACGACGTGGTCGCCGCTCGCGTTTGGCATCCTGACCGGCAAGTACAGTCAAGGGATTCCAGAGGGGTCGCGCTTGCAGACGGAGTGGATTGCGTCGCTCGTGCCGGACCTCGCCGTGCGAGCCGCCAAGGCTGACAAGATGAAAGCCATCGCTGATGAACTTGGCTGTTCGCTCGCGCAGTTCGCGATCGCGTGGTGTGCGTCCAACAAAAACGTGTCCACAGTGATCCTTGGAGCTTCTAACGTTCGGCAGCTTGAGGAAAATCTCCAGGCCAACGCGTTCATCGACAAGATTACACCGGAGATCAAGGCGCGCGTCGACGAGATCGTGCAGTTTGTGCCAAAGATTCCTCAACACGACCGTTTCTGTATCCTTCGTAAAATGTCTTTTCGATGGCAAGCTTACTTTGGTGTTGCCTGTGTGGTGAAATGCCGTCTCCTGTCTGTAAGATATTCATTGAAACGTTCGAATGCAATCTCTTCGAAGTAGTGCACAAGTATGCGTCTTCTTTATCAACAACCTCCGAGATGTCGTCTCGGTTTGAACGGAAATAGTGTAGATTTGTCGATGAGTTCCCTCACCGACGCAAGATATTTACTTTCCTACAATTGCCTTGGCGCTGTACGCCCAACTGTCCATCAACGTGTATCGTCTGTGTTTCCGAGAAAGAGAGAGAGGGAGAAATGCAGCATGGGGTCTGCGCTAACCAATGGCGCGTGGCATGGAAAAGTGGTGACAGTCGCTCAGGTGGGGGTGGCCGTAATCATTTGCCAAATGCGTCAACATATAAACGCAATGCAAATGTTGATTACTTGCACGTACAATTAGTTGTAACAGGCTATTTATGTTTAGGCATAACTGAAGTAGTATATGTACCACATGCTTGATACATTCTCATAAAGTATAGCAGGGTGCGTTAGTTGCTCGATTTCGTCATACGCATTTGCTGATGGCATCTGTTGGACAAAAAAGAGCCATTTTCGACCTTGAAGCTCAACGTCACACGTGCTTTCGGCTGGTACGTGGACATGACTGCTGCTGCATGCCGTTGCAGTATCAAGCCTTCGTCCCCCTCCCTCCCCCCAGCCGCACATTGTTGAGCTGCCGCCGTTCTTTAATCATTTCGCGATCGACCTTGAGACTCACAAGATTCGCTCTCAAGTCAGCTCCCAGATATGACGCCAACTCCATCGACCTTCCAAGCCTACGTGTTTGAAAACTACGGTGATCCGCTCCAGGAGATCAAGCTTCGCACGGATTTCCCACAGTCCGCATTGCAACCAACCGATGTGCGCATCAAAGTCCACGCCACGGCGTTGAACCCGATCGACTACAAGGTCGTGGACCATGGCGCCAAGTACTTGCCAACAGGGCCAAGCGCCGAGACCCCATTCCGTCTCGGTCATGACGTTGCCGGCACCATTGTGGAAATAGGCGTCGATGTGAAGAACTTCCGAATCGGCGATGCCGTGTACGCGAAGACGTACTTTGGGTCCCTGGGCACGTTCGCCGAGTACATTGACCTCGATACAAAATTCGTGGCGCTGAAGCCGCGGAACCTGACGTTTAACCAAGCTGCTGGCGTGCCGTTAGCCTCGCAAACGAGTTACCAAGCGCTCGTGAACTACGGTAATATCAAGGAAGGCGATCGCGTACTGGTCCTTGGGGGAAGTAGTGGCACGGGTGCGTTTGCGATTCAGATCGCGAAAGCGCTTGGAGCGAGCTTTATCGCAGCCACGACGAGTGCGCGCAACCACGAGTTGGTCAAGTCGTTTGGCGCCGACCGTGTCATCAACTACACAAGCGAGAGGTGGGTCGATGTCCTTGATGCGCACTCGATCGACATCATCTACGACTGCGGTGCCGAGCCGAACGCTTGGAACACCGATGCCCAGCGGGTACTGAAACGAGACACTGGCAAGTTTGTGACCATTTTGACGACGGAAAACCCGATTGAGTCGCCAATTGGCGCTGCGTTTTTCAAGATGATGACCAACCCAGCGTCAGTGGATTTGCCTGCGATCACGAAGCTTATCGATGCCGGCAAGATCTTCACGCCCATTGACTCAGTGCACAAATTTGAGAACCTCCTGGACGCGATCAGGATCCAGATGTCCAACCGAGCGCGCGGTAAGATCATTCTCGAAGTGCTGCCTGATCAAAAGTGAGCACAATAATCTAGCGTGTAGGAGCTGAAGTTCGTTTGCGCATGCCCAGATTTGAATAAAGGTATTAAAATTGTGGGCATAAGTTGGATCATTGCACAAATGAGGCACCATTGGCACACATGGCGCTCAAAAATATGCAATTCAAGAGGCGAGGTTGAAAAAGCTTTGATCCTGTCGTGATCTTGCACCGTCAAGCATGCTGCTATTCTCATATTAACTCCACTTTCTCTTATCTCCCGACTGAATCTGTAACAGCGGTCGCCGAGAAAAAATCGGAAAATAGTCGGAAGTTAAGGGTTTACATCGAGGATATTGATGAAAGTGGTATGACGAAGGCGTGACAACAACACTAAGAGGAATTGTAGGAGGCAAAAGGGGGTCAAGAGCGCAGACGGTGTTACATTTGTTGTGGTTATGATGCTTCTGTATATGTCTGGAGTGCACAGATTGAGGTTCAGCACCAGATACCAGTCTGAGCAGGTATTTTATGCAGCAAGTCCCTTATTCGACGTCAAGAAGCACCTGGAGGATGATTTTGCCCCGCGCATGCCCCGACTTTTGCACCTTCACCGCGTCCAGGAGGTTCTCAAATGGGTGCACCGAGTCAATGGGAGTCACGAGTTTTCCAGCATCAATGAGCTTCATAAGCTGGAGCAGCATATCCGGGGTCGGGGCGACGACAGACTGCACAAGCGATGCGCCAGTGGCAGATTCGATGGGCTCTCCCACTTTCCCGATGGTTACGAACTTGCCCGTTTCTTTCTTGAGGACGTGCTGTGCCACAGTGTTCCACGAGTTGGGCTCGACACCGCAATCGTAGATGAGATCGATTGAGTGAGCAGCAAGCACTTCAGACCATTTCTCAGTCGTGTAATCAATCACCTGGTCCGCCCCGAAGGATTTGACATGTTCCACATTGCGGGTACTGGTGGTCGCCGCGACAAAGCCTGCGCCGAGCGCCTTGGCGATCTGGATGGCTGCCGTGCCGGTGGCGCTAGTCCCACCCAGAACCAGCACGCTGTCGCCCGCCTTGAATTTCCCATCATCCACGAGCGCTTGGTAACTCGTCTGAGAGACTGACGGCACACCCGCGGCTTGAACGAACGTCAGTTTGGCCGGCTTCGGAGCGACGAGCGTCGCGTCGACATCCACGTATTCGGCAAACGATCCAGTTTGTCCAAAGAACGCTACACCGAACACGGCATCACCGACCTTGAGCCCCTTCACATCGGCGCCGACTTGGACGAGCGTGCCAGCCACATCAAAACCCATCCGGAACGGTTTCTCAGCAGATGGCTCCGGCATGAAGAATTGGCCTTGCTCCACGAGTTTGTAGTCGATCGGGTTCAGGGCTGCAGCGTGGACTCTGATGCGCACTCGGTGATCCGCGAGTTCCGAGTGCTGGATATTGGTGCGAAGCTTGATTTCAGTGAATGCGTCACCAAAGTTCTCAAAGACGTAGGCCTTGAAGGTATCGACGCTGGTGTTGGTGACCATGGTGAGTTGACTGGTTGTTTGCACTTGGTGTGAGACTGGAAGCAGTTTGAAGAATGAGCAAATGCGAGAGAGGCTGAAATGAACTCAACCTTGCCTTCGAGAAGAGAACGGACGTGATGGGGTTGTCACATCCCATTCGCCTGAAGTTGAGTGACTAGATCGACTCGCACTGAAGCGAAGTTGAAGCAAAGCGTCACTGGCGCGCGGTCGGATTGCGGAGACCTCGCCATTCGAAAAGTGCGACCACAATCTTCCCTCGCTTCAATGCCCTTTCGAAGGTGAGTGTCTGCTTGCGTAAACAAATTATATCTTCAGCTTTGTATAGTCACTAAAATGAACTGGAGACTGTCCTCTCAATTATGAGTGTTGGTCGGCATGTGACCCCCTCGTTTTGTTCGGTGTCATTTTCAGCAAGACGAGTCGAGGATGGCGTCGTTCTTCGGACCGCAGCTCGCGTTCATGGTCGCGTGCATCGCCGCGATGGTGCTCTACCTCAACAGCGACTCGTCTTCCGCGCCCTCGTTCACGGTCCCAGCCAAGTACAGCGCCTACGAGTACACGAGCTACGGTGATCCGCTGGAGCAGGTGAAGCTCGTGGCCGGCATCCCCATGCCCAAGAAGCTCAAGCGCTCGTACGTGCGCATCAGAGTGCATAGCGCGGCGCTGAACCCAGTCGACTACAAGCTCGTGCAGGCTGGTTTCAACTTCTTCCCCGCCGGACCGTCCCCAGACGCGCCGTTCCGCATTGGCTTCGATGCTGCTGGCACCGTCGTCGACGTCGGAGGCGCGGTCGAAGGCTTTCAAGTCGGTGACTTGGTGTACACCATGACGCCATTCTCAGGCTTCGGTACGATTGCGCAGTACCTCGACGTGGACGCCAAGTACGTCGCCCCAAAGCCCGAGAACCTCAGCTTTGACCACGCCGCGAGCATCCCGTTGGCAGGGCTGACGAGCTACCAGTCACTGGTCACGCATGGCAAGATCCAAAAAGGAAGTCGAGTGCTGATTCTTGGTGGCAGCGGTGGTACGGGCACGTACGCCATCCAGATTGCGAAAGCGCTGGGTGCGTACGTCATCACGACGACGAGTTTCCGCAACACGGAGTTCGTGAAATCGCTTGGCGCGGACGAAGTGATTGACTACACGAAAGAAAAGTGGGCGGATGTCGTTGACGCGAACTCGATTGATGTGCTCTACGATTGCGGCATGGAACCGGCGTCGTGGAATGACGACGCGCAGAAGGTGCTGAAGAAGGACACGGGCCACTTTGTCACGATTTTAGACATTCCGAACCCGATCGAGTCCCCAATTGGTGCAAAGTACACCCGCGTTCGTGTGCAAGCATCTGCGACGGATCTCAAGAAGCTCACGGAATTTGTGGAGAAGGGCCAACTCGTGTCCACGATTGACTCTGTGTACCCGTTTGGAAACCTTTTGGACGCGATCACGAAGGTGAAAAACGGTCGCGCTCGCGGCAAAGTCATTATTCACGTGTACCGAGAGCGTGAGCAGAGGGATTGAGTGGCTTTCAGTCAGTCGTAGCAGGCGTACACTGATTCTGGATGTACAGGTGTGCGCAAACCAAACAAAAAGCAGAAAGACTTGGCTGTGATCATTGTGTTATTTCCAGTCTACTGAAGAATACCATTGGTCGTGCAGACGATTCTATTTCCCATGCCGAGATGATTAATAGCGTGTACAACCTGAAAGTAGCTGTATGTTCGCTAAGCAAGACGCAGTGTCGCCTTGCACCATCCTCTCTCCAGTGCTTGCCTGCCGCGCACGCTCAAATACTGCCTCATCGCTTTCCAGTTTTCGCCACAATGTTGTATCTGAGAGGCATTCGACCCCACATGGTTGGCGTCACCAGCTGGTGTCCACTCTGTGGAAAGTATCACAACGGATGATGACCAGATCAGGTGTCATGGGACCATAATGGATCTTCCTCACGCGTATCGGCTTCTTAGATGATCAATGTAAAGGCAGACAATTCAAGCACGCACTGTTTGCATGGCAGGAGCTCTCGTGTCCAAGAGCAGCCGATGACATTGGCCAGAAGGTACCTTAACATGGTAAAGACCAGGAGCATGATCCATACCAAGTGCGGCGCAGCAGGGTACTGCTGCGTGGCAATGTATGGCCAAACGATAGCGAACAGTCCTGGTAATACGGGATATCGAGATTGGCCTCGCGCTTTGCAGTGGAAGCTTCATCAGTCAGCTCAGGAGCTCGCTCACGTCAGTCTCACTCTATAATTTTCTGCCTACAGACCAAGACCTTCAAGCGCATGCTGTCCTCGTTCTGCCTGGTTTCCGCAGCTCTAATAGCTGCAAGGTGCGCGGGCCAAGATGCTGCTGCTGCTCAAGATGCCCCTTTGTGCTCGCTTCCGTCCGTGTCGTATGCTAACGCGAAGCAGAACTACCCGAACTCGACCTTCGCGATCTCCGAACTTGAGAAGCATTCGATCGCCACGTGGTACTCAGACCGAAACGATTATTACATGGAGACGGCAGCTCAGCTCGTCGTGACATGCCCAGAATCCTCGCGCTTAAGCGTCGTTGTTTACGGTCTGCCAAACAAAGATTGCGAGGCTGGATCATCGCGGACGGGGAGCATCGTGCAAACTGCTGATGCCTACACCCAGTTCCTGAGCACGTTGATCGGTATCATCAACGACCGCAAGGTCTTGTACGTCCTGGAGCCTGATGCAATTGGGTTGCTAGCGAAGGAAGGAGGCTGTGGCGTCCAGGCAGGGCATCAAGAGAATCTGCAGATCGCGATCGCCATGCTCTCGGCAAACCCGAACGCTGAGATCTACTTGGACGTTGGGTACTGGAGCTTGCAGCATCCTGAAAGTACGACCCGAGTATCCCAGATCGTCAAGGGCCTCACCATTTTCGGGCGAGTCAAGGGCATCACCCTCAACGCGTCCAACTACCGCTCCAATGCCGAAATTTCGCAGCTGTGCGCGACCTTCCAACAAGCCATTGGCTCGGACGAGTACCGTTGCATCGTCGACACTTCGCGCAACTTCAATGCACCGACAACGACCGAGTGGTGCAACACACGCTCAGCTGGGATCGGTCACCCGCCAACTTCGAAAACGGGATTCTCCAACTTGGACTACTTCATGTGGATCAAGCCGCCAGGCGAGAGTGACGGCAAGTGCGACGCTGAAAGCCACACGGCTGATGCACTACCAGGTCCGGCACCAGGTCAATTCTTTGACGAAAGTTTCCAGTTGTTGTGGAATCAAGGATACTTTGTGAATGAGCTCGGGATGCGTGTAATTGGCGAGGACGCTGCTCTCACTCCAGGCAACCAAACGCAAACTCTTGTCACCGACACCCCAGTTGCTCAAGGACCAGATTCTGTCACGGAGTTGCCAACGTTATCTCCAACTATGACGCCAACCATTAGTGTGGTTCTCCATAACGAGTCTCAACAGGAGATTCCAGATTCCCTGATCGCAGCCCCAGTGCCTGATGAATTGCTTGTTGCAATCCCAGCTGACCCTTCCATTGAGCCAACGATGGATGAGATTCTGTCCAGAGACCCCGATTCGTCGACATCGACAATTGAAAGTGGCATCGACGTTGTCGCAGCTACCCCATGCCCATCGCGTCCATCGGCTCCTTCCGACGACGAAATCCTAGCGTCTCTCCGCTTGAGCCACGAGCAGGTTGCTGGATTCATGCAATCAAATAAAGTTGACTTTGCTTCGACAGAGCTGTTACCTTTCGGTAACAATGAAGGTAGATACGAAGAAGGCGTTGAAATCGTCGCAGGACCGTTGTCTGATCCTGATGCTGCGCAAGACGAAACAGAGCATATCGAAAATGGGTCTTCCTCCACGGATGCAGTTGACTTGGTTAACTTAGTGAAGAGAGCAGAGGCATCGCGTGGCTCTAGCAGTGGCAGCAGCGACGACGATGGAGTCAAAGCTCTTTCAGCTGAAAGGCTCCCTCCGAGCTTCGGCAGTTCGAATGCCCTTGGAGGTGAAGAATCCGAGGCGTCGACTTCTTCAGTAGGTAAAGGTGGCGGAAACCGCACGGAGGTTCTCGCGTCGATCGGTGTGCTCGGCGTCATCTGCATTCTCGCGGTTGCGGTGGCAGCTGTCAAGACGAAGCACCGTCGAGATGCGCTCATGGAGGCCCGATTGTCCACTCCAGATACGTCGGTGACCCACACCACCCCTGCCTCGAGCATTAGCATCACCTGAGTTTCGTCTGCTTTCTGTAGTAATGTGTGTAGCGTGTCTCGTCGAGTGAAACTAATTGATGTCCGCAAACAAAGTTAACTCTGCCAGAGACCAAGCGTATCAGATTTCGCTCTCGATCTGAGCAAAATACATGTATTTGTCTCATTTCTGACGAGTTTGCTCTGTGCCTGGGGGCCACACCCTCAAAAATTCGTCACTCCTCACTCTCGTCAGTGTTCATGAGGTTTAGAGACTCTTAAACTGTATGCAGATCATAAGTGTGGGTTGGTCCTCTTTTCAGTCTCTGGGTCGCCGATTACGCGGCCGTAGCGTGTGAGCTTATTGCGGCGTGTCCCAAGAGTTCTCGTTTGAGTGTTGTCGTCTATGGTTTGCCTAACAAGGACTGTGACGCGGGGTACTCCACTGGAGGGAACATCAAGACGGCGGTCGACTACACCACGTTCCTGAAAACTCTGACGAGCATCTTTGGCAATCGCAAGGTGTTGCACGTGCTCGAACTCGGCGCCGTCGGACTCTTGGTCAAGACTGGTGGCTGTGGCGAACAAGCCAGGCACCGAGAGAACCTGAAGACGGCGATCCGCCTCCTCTCAGCGAATTCGAATACCGATATCTGCCTGGACGTCGGATACTTGACGCTGTAATGGTTTGACAGCACGAAGCTCGTAGTCGACGTCATCAAGACGCTCGTTGCCGCCGGTCGAGTGAAGGGAATCATGCTCAACACGTCCATCTACCGATCGAACGCAGGACTGTCGAGTTTGTGTACAACATTTCAGAATGCGATCGGCAGCAGTGCGTACCGTTGCATTGTGGATACCTCGCGCAACTCCGACACACCCACATCAACCGAATGGTGCAATGTGCGAGATGCTGGCATCGAGCACCAGCCGACGTCCGACACGGTGTACTCGAACCTGGACTACTTCTTGTGGATCAAGATACCAGGCAAGAGTGATGACGCGTACAACGACGGCACACACAACTTGGAATCCGTAGTCGACCCCACCGCTGGCCAGTTCTTCCCAGTGGAATTCAGACTGTTGTGGAATCGGGGCTGCTTTACAGCCACGCTCATGCTCCCTCGCATCAGCAATGCGGCGTGTGTGGAGTCCTATGGTCTCTGTGGCACCGACACGACTGGCCCCAGGTGCTCCGCAACCGCCAGTGAGTATTGTCAACCGTGGAACCCGACATCGTGTCAGTGCCGACCAGTGGTGTATTGCATCCTTCCCGCGGATTGCTGTCCACGACGCGCCGACGCAGCTGGATGCACGGCATACGTGTTCGTGAACTGCAACAGCGACGGCTGGTCAGCCTGCTACCTCAAGAGCGGGACTGGTGTACGAAAGACTGTCCTCAGCGCCGTGTCTGCTCAAGTGCTCTCTCCAAAAGCAGGTTGCACAACGGCGCTGGGTCAATACTGTGGAAACAGCCAGGGCACACAATGCTTCTCTTCTGGAGCCTACTGTCAGCCATGGAACAGCGACTACTACCAATGCATCCAAGAGCCCAGCAAGTGCTCCCAGCGGCTCACGAACGTCGACTTCTACGGCAACGACATGGCTGCCGTGCACGGTCTCTCGACAGCCGACTGCTGCACGAGATGCTCGCAAACAAATGGATGCGAGTTTATTCGTTCAGGGCATTTATATGGGTGAAATTCTCAATTTAGACGACCCATGAGGTATAAACCATATGTCACCAGTCATTTGGGTTAAACCCGATCAACAAACATCACAGATGTTAAATGCCAGTGGGGCATTTCGGTTTAACCCGTTTGTAATCTACCCATCACACAAGAAAGACACTTCAGTTGTGCTTGAGCACTTTGCTTCCTACAAATCGCGAATAAGTGAACCGGAGTAACAGCGCGTGTTTTGTGACTTGTGGGCAGCTCGTAGGTGTGTGGGAGACAGCCATAACAGCTTTTTTCTTTCGTACTCGCTCAGCGGCTCAATAGCGTTTTGTCACTTGGGAGTTCTCAGTCCAGAGGATTTCTGTACAGCGATGAGGAGTACAGTTCATCCTTTATTATGGTCTCATCTGTGGTTACTGTGCTCACTCACATGCCTGGCGAAAAGCTGTCGGGTCGCCACAATATGCAGGGGCACGCAGTATCCTGAATCACTGCCTCGTGTTCGATTCTTTGCACCCAGACTTGTGTCGAGTACGGATCCAACTGCACTAAAATGTCGTGCTCGAAGATTCAAATGCAATAAGCTTGGTCTCAAGTCAGCTTACACTCGCTACGACATATCAGATTGTTATTGACCGAGTCTTGTTTTCGACAGTAGTACACCATGCCACAAGGAGTTAACTTTGCATTTCGTTTCTGTAATGCTGCATGCTCTGAAACTGAACTGATAGCGACGAATTCAATAGGTTAACTCGGGTTTTTCTTTGTCAGCTTTGCCGAGTTTTTCTACCGATTCATTCTTCCAGAGCGAGGGAATTACCGCGTATGTGTCGATAAAGGTACTTGGCGGTACTGCAAAGCTTTCGGGTTAGTAATGCTCTTGAAACACCAAAATGCTGGCCACAAGCACGTGCCTATCTGTTTTATCCAATAGAGCGGAGGAAAGCATTACAGCACGATCTGGTCGTATACGCACTCACTTGATCATCAAACTGGTCAGACGGTACGGATCTCTGTTCCTCGTTTTGGTTGACAATAGCTACAGTTGAGTGGCGCAGTACTCGTGGTGAAGGCAAATCTCAGATGCGGAAGATCGAACGACCGGGCTGAGTCAAGAATTAGCCAGGGCCACGCTGCAAAACCGCTCATCCACACACGTTGCCGCCCAGAATTGCGATTCCTGCCTCGATAGCCATATGCTGGTCCAGAGGTAGCCAAAGCAAAGAGTACAGTGAGGGTTCGACATCGGATCATATGAGCACACGCGCGCACTATTCGGTCCGCGCTGCACACGAGCTTCGAATGAAATCTGGAGTTCGAAACGAAATCGAGCCTGCCAGACGAAGCACCACAGTTTGCCATTTTTGAATTTGCCATCTTATTGACAAGTACTTTTCCGCATGTAAGCAAGCACCTCTCAGGCAACGTACCAAGATAGAAGAAGCATGTTCGGATCGCTGTGCCGCGTGCTCGCGGCGATCGTCATCGGTGCTGCTTGCATCGGCTCCAGCAATGTTCGCGCGGATGAGTTGTGCTCCATCAAGCCCGGCACCTATGCTGTCGCCAAGGATGCGTATCCAGCAATGCGCTCTGCGCTCTCCGAAATGGAGAAGCACTCGACCGCGACGTGATATACCGACCGTGGCGGTGATTATGCGGCCACCGCGCGTGCACTTGTCGCGAGTTGCCCGGAATCGTCGCGGCTGAGCGTGGTTGTCTACGGATTGCCTAACAAGGATTGCGCTGCAAGCTACTCTTCGGGCGGCTCGGTGAAGAGTGTGGCCGACTACGAGCGGTTCCTGACTACGCTGACGAGCATCGTTGGCAACCGCAAGATCCTCTATGTGCTTGAGCCTGACGCTGTCGGCCTCTTGAGCGGCGGTGGCTGTGGTGAGCAGGCTGGATACCGGGAAAACCTCAAGAGTGCGATCCGGGTGTTGTCGTCAAACCCGAACGCTGAGATCTACCTGGACGTGGGCTACTGGACGCTCCAGTCGACGGCCAGTGCTGTCGCTGGTGTCATCAAGACGCTTGTTGGAGCGGGTCGCGTGAAAGGGATTGCACTCAACACATCCAACTACCGCTCGAATGCCGAGATCTCGAACTTGTGCTGGAACTTCCAGAGTGCGATGGGAAGCAATGACTACCACTGCATCGCTGATACGTCACGTAACCTTGTCGCGCCTTCGTCTTCGGAATGGTGCAACGTCAAAACCGCTGGGATCGGGGCACCACCGACGTCCAACACGGGATACTGGAACCTGGACTACTTCATGTGGATCAAGGTACCTGGCGAGAGCGATGGCAAATGCAACGACGGCACGCACAGCTCGGACGCGATGATTGGCTCTGACGCTGGCGCATTCTTCGCGGAGCATTTCAAGTTGATGTGGAACCAAGGCTACTTTGTGAACAAACTGGGTTTCTCCAAAATTGGAGCCGCGGACTCCGGTGGTTCTTCTTCCTGCGCTGCCTCGGGTAACTCGTGTGGGAGCGCGTGGAGTGGCGCTGGTTGCTGTGCCACTGCTGGTGACTACTGCCAACCATGGAATCCAGGCTTCTACCAATGCCGCGCAGAGCCTTTGCGCTGTGGCAAGCAGCAAGTGGGCGTGGATTTCTACGGCGACGACTTGGTTACGCATTATAGGCTGCTTCCCGAATACTGCTGTGGCAAGTGTGCGGAGACGAGCGGACTCAAGGCGCACACGTTTGTGAACTATAACAGCGACGGGAAGACGGCGTGCTACCTCAAGAAAGGAACGGGCACCAGGCGCTCCGTGGAGAGGGCTGTATCCACAGAAGTTCTCACTCCAGTAGTGGTGTGTCCGACGGAAGTTGGAGGCTGTGCTGATTGAACACATTGGGATGGACAATAACGTTTTCAAAGTAGAGGAATGCGATTGAGAAATAGCGTCTGGCATAAAGCCAAGCACACCGTCGCCAGCTGGTTAAATATGAAACCGGTTAAATTTGCAATGGCTAACTGACTGTTGTGGTGCCGTAACTGGTGAAATAGCATACGGTCTTATTGAGTGTCCCGTTCCAATCTGTCAACTATGGGTCACCGGATCGTGGTGAAACACAGCAGCAAAGCAATACGCTGTGAGCAACGTGACGCACCACGCTCTCCTATCGCAGTCACATGCATATGCACGTGCATTCACCTTTGTCTCCTCTCATGGTCGCCAAAGCATGTAGTGCACCGCGCTCCCTATTATAATCCAGTCCCACACATGAGAGCTACGCGCCTGTGCTGTTGCCTCCTCTCCTTGGTCGTTCAAGAATTTTTGGTCTGATTTGTAGGCTGCAGTTCAGTAGGAAGTGTTAAATCATAGAACCATGTCGACTACTGAATGTGTTGCTGGTGCTGGCTGCGATTTGATACCAACCTATCAAGAATCGGTGTGTGCAGAGTGTCAAGTCAGAGAAAGCGAGGCTGATACCTTACGACTGGCGTTCAGTGCAGTTTAGTACTGTAGCTGCATCGATGGTGTTGATACTCCTTTTCCCCTGCAACTGGCTTCCAGATACTGAAGTGTTGAAGTATATATGTTGACACTGTCAAAGTTAGAAGAGCCGCTTGAAGCCAGTGGTGCCGAGTAAAATCTGTGCTTGGCGCAAAAGGCTACAGAAAAGTTGCGTGAAGCCATCTGGCAGCAGCACTGGATCATCTATTATTCCAGACATTTACCTTTATATTCATGATAATATTACTATTGACTTTATCATGAACAGGATGCATTTACCTCTTCATAGAAAGTAAATGTCTATTTGGCACGGGTATGCGTTGTTCGAGGACAACTCGTCGTTGCATCCACTTTTACCTGCGAGTCAAGAATATCGGATCCCTTCGTGCGAGGAGCTACTGGAGACCATAAGGCACCATGTCATATGGAGATCACTCGGCTATCTAGCGCTGGCGTATGGATAGAGCTGACAGTCGCAGCGCAGCGTCGTCAGCCACGAGTGACGAGGATGCATTGGGAGCGCCAAGACGTAGCCAGTCATATTAGAAAAGGTTTGGCTGACTTCGGCTCCCATGCACAGTGCCACTCTCGGTTCTAGTCAATACTGTGGTCCATGGCTTGTCGCGGGAGAGACTGTGGTCTCAAGCAACTGATGGAGCTAGTGATTCAGTCTTGATCTTGCCGTCAAAGCAACAGATCAACCGCCAGCAAGATTCGCCTGAAAATTACGATGCTGCAACGAGCACTGCGTGCAATTGCACTCGGAAGTGCACTCGCCGTGTCCAGCCTTCAAGCTATCAATGCGGAAGAACTCTGCTCACTGGTGCCATCAAGCTACGCGGCTGCGAAGACGACTTACCCCGATACTGCTTCCGCTCTGAACGAGCTGGAGAAGCACTCGATCGCGACGTGGTACTCGGATCGCAACGGTGACTACATGGCGACGTTGAATCAGCTAGTGGCCAAGTGCTCCGAATCCTCGCGCTTAAGCCTCGTGGTGTACGGCATTCCCAACAAGGATTGCGAAGCAGGGTACTCTGCTTCGGGAGGTACTGTCAAGAGTTCGGCGGACTATGTGGTGTTCCTTTCCTCGTTGACGACCACCGTTGGGAACCGCAAAGCGCTTTACGTCTTGGAACCGGATGCAGTTGGATTGCTTGCGAAAGAAGGAGGGTGTGGTGAGTCTGCTGGATATCGCGACAACTTGAAAACCGCTGTAAAGCAGCTTTCAGAGAATCCGAATGCTGAGATCTATCTGGATATCGGCTACTGGATGCTGCAGTGGCCAGATAATCTCTCGCGTGTTGCATCCGTGTTCAAGGAACTAGCAAGTGCTGGAACTATCAAGGGTGTTACGATCAACACCTCCAACTACCGGTCGAATGCTGAGCTTGCTGCTTTGTGCACTAACTTTCAGAACGCTGTCGGCTCGACTGCCTACCACTGCATTGTTGACACTTCTCGAAACTACAACGCGCCAACGTCGACTGAGTGGTGCAATGTCCGCTCGGCAGGTATCGGCCTCCCACCAACCTCTGACACTGGCTACTCCAACCTCGACTACTTCATGTGGATCAAGCCACCAGGGGAGAGCGATGGTGCGTGCACTGACGGCAGTCATACATCTGAAGCTATGCAAGGTCCAGCCGCCGGTCTGTTCTTCAAGGACGCGTTCAAGCTGTTATGGAACCAGGGCTACTTTGTGAAAGAAATGAATATGCCAGAGATCGATGGAAGCATCGTTCCAACTCCAGCCCCAACTACTTCGGCGCCAGTGACTCAAACGCCTGTAACTCCAGCTCCAACGACTCCAGCGCCAGAAACTCCAACACCTGCACCGACTGCTTTAACTCCAGACCCAACATCGCCAGTTCAACAGGTTTCAACTCCTGCTCCTACCACTTTGCCCCCCATGACAGTCACTCCTGACACCCCAACTCCAGCTCCAACGTCTATTCCACCTGATGCGACAACCGCTCCAGTGGAGCCAACTTCAGCGCCGACGATCCCACATGTTCCAACTCCAGCTCCAACCACGGCATCCCCAGTGAACATTGAAGTCCCCACTCCAGCTCCGACGACGTCGTCCCCAGTGACCGTTGATGTTCCAACACCAACTCCTTCTCCATGCACTTACCCTTTGGCAGGAGGGGGTGGAAACCCTCCGGTCACTCCACTCCCGTCTACGTCAGCGCCGGGGAGTGTGGTGGATCCATCCACTGCACCGACTCCATCTCCAACTCCATGCACGTACCCTCTGGCTGGTGGCGATGCAAACCAACAAACTACTCCATCCTCAACTGTGCCAACAAACACCAATTCTGGTGCCAATGATGCCAGCAACATTGCGACTCCATCCCCCAGTCGTCCGACACCAGCTCCAACCGTGCTGACTCCAATTGCAACCCCTGCCAGCACCCATGCGGCGGATATCGTCGACGATTTTGACATTGACATGTCTGGAAGTGCCGACTCTGGCTCGAGCGCAATCGTCATTCCAACACCCGCGCCGACATCGCTACGTGGCGGACTCGTTGACTCGGACGCGGACACAGCCAGCTCAGGGAACGGTCGCAACAGCAACGACGACGCCAAGCAAGTCTCAACCGAGGCAGTCGGCAGTGACATGGGAACCACGGCTGGCGTCCTCGCGGTGTGTGTCGTGATCGGAGTAGTCGCAGCGATTGCAGCGTACATGCACTCAAAGTCCAAGAAGAAGTTTCTCGAAGAGCCAAAGAGCTCGCCTGTCCAGACTGTCGCTGAGCCACAGGCGTCCTATGTGTCTGTGCTGTAAGCTCGCGTTCGAAACTGGGTTCTGTGTATTGTGTCATGTGGAAAGCAATATGTGTGGTGATCTTATGTGTGGATCCTGTGTGTTGTAACGAGTCAACTGTCGGTCGATTAAATGTACTCAATAGATGTCCTCATCATGAAGAAATTTCTCCGAGATACTTGATGCTTCGCTCAGAAGGACGTGATCTTTCCAAAATATCGTGGTTGAAATTGTTTTCAAAGTCCACTGTACAGGATCCTCGATCATTCTGAAGGGTCCACGGAACAAAACAAATGCGTTCCCGAGGAACACTACTTTGCACAGGACGCAACATCTCTCTAATCGCCAGAACGCAGTGGTAGTGCTCACAAGAGATCTTAGGTAGCAAACACATCTGGAGGGTAGAAATGATGCTCGTCCGACTACGGCAATTTTCGAACTGACACCTTTTCTATCAGAATGGCGCCAGTCCACTCTATTGCGCGTATTGCTTGCTCTCCCTGATCGTAGTCACGATCATCCCTTCGTTGGTCTCGCCTACCTCGAAGATCTTCTATGGCACCCTGAACTAGATACCTTGGGCAATTTTGACCTTCGCGTCTAGTAGGCTACTGGTTGCACAGTTTCACGCACCGGTGGTCGGTTTAACATCCTACTTTTGCCCTTGCATCAGGCGCATCTGCCGAAAGTGTGTGTGTGGGGAGGGCTCCATTTCATTTGAAACGGCACACAGCACTTGCTTCAAGTCTACTTTGGTTGTAACCCTACCGATCCTACCTCTTGTCAACTGTTGTCTGGATAAGCCCGCTTGGTGTTTCCCGAACTGGATTCCCCTTGCCACAGCGCAACACGCACAATGCGGATAATATTCCGAAACAGTCGAAGATCTAAGACCACAACAAAACAAGAGTCGCAACAGACTCATTCATCCGATCGCGTGTTTCGAGTTGAAACCCCAAAGCCAAGAAGCGGCAGAAGGAAATAGGGCTGCAGCCTCAACTGAGGCAACTGAATTTCTCTGCTCTGTTGGTTTCGGTGAGCAGATCAAGCATGCACGGCAACGTTTTTTTTCTTCTTCTTTTACAATTTTTGGGGTTGCAAGGTATTTGTCGCCTCTTTAGTTAGCAACAGCCCATGGATAGTTCGACGCATGCAAAGACTGTGCTCAACGCACGACTAGACACTCTTAGTCTTGGCTAGCGAGGTTGCTGCGAAACGTAATACTACTACACTTTTTGGACGGTAAGATTCTACTTCTGGTCACCTCACGAGACACGCCATGCCTCGCTTTTTCGCTGTGCAACCTGACAATGTTAAGGCTGTAGAACGGTGGCAGTTTGAAATACTTGCGGACTTGGCTTTTTCGAAGCTATCAACTAGAGCTCTTTGTGCTTTGTTGTCCACAGAGTTGGGTCAAACTCAGGTCAAACGACAAAACTGTAGATGACCTCTTTCTCGGCATTTCGGTTAAATGGACAAGCCATTCATCTACCACAGCACAAAGAGATGCGCCGGATCTTAGGGAAGATTGTCTTCAACGAAGAAAGTATATTATAACTGGAAAGCTTTTGAAGTCTTCTAAGCGCACTGATGGAATAGAGAGAGGAGCATTGGCTTCATCGTGTCCTTTCTTTTCAAATTTAGAAGAAACACGAGGGAAGAAACGACCAACTCATTTATGGCCTTCTTGTTTCATGGCCCTCATTCGCGTGCCGAGAACACCACTCAACGCCACATTGGTTTATTCAACCAACTGCTGCTATCTCCAGTGAGCAATTTGCCACCTCGCAAGCACCAGAATCGAAATCAGAGTCTGCGAGTCGGCTTCAGCACACACCCAGCGAGCATATCATACACCGCTATCCCGTCAAGTACGCTCTCAGAATCGATGGAGCTACCTGGCACGTGTCAGAATGATCATAGATTGCGCTCACGTCGTCTGGAAACCCAAATTCCGCTTCCTCGTCGTGGTGGAATGCCTCGATCTCCCTCAAGTCCAATAGCTCAAGTACCATCGAGCTTGTCGTGTTTCGTTGACAAGCCAGATCAGCATTGGCGTGGCACCTCCCCTCGCATGAAGATCGCTTACGATGATGAGGCTCTTTGTCTTCGCTCAAGCGCAAATGCGTATCGATTGTTCGAGGCGGCTCTTTCGCATCCTACCGACGGCACCTCGGGCAACGCTCGCCTTCTTGCCAGGAAAGCACTCAACTACCGAAACTTACTTGCTCGCGCACAGCAAGTGGATCTGCAAGATCCAACCTTTGACGTTGCTGACTTCTATGGGATCACGTGGTGCGAGCGGTGTACTGATGACGACCCAGCTTTTCAAGCTAAATGAAGAGCCTGCGTCAAAGCATGCATGAATGGAGTAGCGTACGATAAGAATCCGGAGGAAATCAGGAGCAAATAAAAAGGCGGCAAAAGATATGTGTCCACTGTACGCTGCTCATATGCATTGCAATGCAGCCAACGCTAAATTACGCGTTCAACCCCGAAATGCACCACAAATACAGAAAACAAGCAGGCGCCGCGTTCAGACTCACCAACATAAGGTGGCCATTGTGTTACATACCCAACTTGTCAGTCGTCAAGCAAACGGACGCGAAACTGATGCTGAGCTGACGGCGAGGTAAAACATCCACTACGCCACCACAAGCAGCTGCGATCCGAGTTGCTGTTCATGATCACAACTGCGAACAGATTTGCCCATCGAGAGACTCGATGTAAAACATCTCGCTTCACCGATCATCCGATGTCAACGCATTCGCGAACGATAGGTGCTGCTGGCCATCGAGTCTCGCGCATCGTTCAAATGGCTTTGTCATGATGCTCCGCAGCTTGTCGCTCTGTTTCTCCCTCGTTCTCCGCTCAGCAAATGATTTCCTCCCGTAACAGAGAATGCTGGTCCCCTCGACAGCACCGATTGGCACGTTTTTTACCGTCAAGTCGCGACACTCGCGGATTGCATCGACATCCGAGGCTGGTACCATCACTACCGTGCCTTCCACAAATGGCGGACTCAGCGCCACCTAGCCATGGACACCAGAACCTCGAACACCGCATGTTCCCTTCCCAACTCATCGAGCTGCTTTCAACAATCTCACCCAGTCTAGACAACTACGACGTCATGCATTGGCTTTCTGGCGAAGTTCGGAAGACCCAAGTTCATTGGCACACAATGCAGCCTCACATAGGCAAGAGAACATGCCACCCTGGTCAAAGATTTTTAGCATTCCCAGAAGTGATCTATTGCAATCCGCGCTGTAGACACATTACACTCCTAGATGAAATTCGCAATGAAGATTAGTTGGGAGAATGGATATTGTAGGTCACGAAGATGAACCTAAATATACCTCACCTTATAAAGATAAATATAAAGATTTCCTCACGAGCTTTTCCATCCACCTGTTGGGATCCTTTAGATCTTCAAGAGTCGTATTCTCTGATTGGCTATATATAATGCGTTCGCTTCGGTCTATCTTCCCATTGGTTGTAAATAGAAGAGTTACTAGCCAATCCGATTGCAGCGTTCCGGTGCATTAACCTTTCCAAATGCATGGGTGGGTTCTACCCACACAAACCCGTATTTATCAAAACCCAGCCCGTTGACAACTCCACTGCGCATATCCAACCAACAACGTCGACAGGCTTCTGGGTTTACAGAATAATCGAGTTCAAACCCAACCCACTCCCAAGAGAACCCGTTGCACTTGCCTTGTCTCAGTGCGCACACAGCAGCGAGCATGACGCGGAAGCATGTGCGGATGGAAATGCGCGTGCGTGTGTGAATCTATGCGTATGTGTCCCAGTCCTTCAGCATCGCCTGCTGCAAGTGCGTGCGCGCGCTCGTGTCGTGGGGCAGCCATAGAGACCGCGAAGGGCATGCGCCGTTTCGCATCCACGCAAGAAACGGCGCCGCACCATAAGCTTTTGTTTTTTCTTCTGTGGTCGCTGCCATGATGGTAAATGTGCGGCTGTGCTCTCTCTCCTTCTCTCTGTGTGTAAGGGCCAAAGGGACGCCGCGATCTTTTTATTTATGTGATGGGGAGGCTTTTGCAAAAGTGCGGCTGTGTGGCGCACTCATGAGGCGCATATCGCGTCGCTTCGCGCGCGTCGCCAACCGGCGTCCATTGGGCATTTTCATCCAGATTTTTGAGCTTGCGAATTGTATGGTGATGCCCTCGGAGTCGTCCATTTCGGCGCCCTTTTGCTGCTCCCCAGACTGCTCGTGGAGACCTTTAAGGCTGCGCGACGCCTCATGTTAGGACTCCTGCGCTGCGGCTGGACCTTAGCAGCGTCGTGGTCATGGAAGCCTCCGCAGTTGGGCGCTCGTTCCGTTGGATGCGGCGCCGTGGAGGTGTCATTCTCGAACTTGTCTTGTCAGCGAGAAGTCCCAGGTAAAGGCCGACGGGAAGAAGGATTGAAACAGCGATCCCAGTGCGAGTTCGGAAGACGGCGTTGCGATGAACTACGGCAGTCAAAACACCGAGGAAGAATCCACCTTCATCCGGCGCGTGGTGGCGCCACCGAAGCGCAATGGCAACTCGCGCAGGAAGCAGAAGCGCATGGCAGCGGTCGGTGGCGCTGTCGCGCTGCTCGCTGCAGGAGCCGTGTGCACTTACGTGGCGATGCCAGAAGAGAACTTGGCTCAGTCGGTGTCCACAGAAACGCTGGATGCGAACACGGGGGCGGAATCGGCTTTCGTTGTCCCTGACGAAGTAGCGGAGCCCGCTGGAGAAGCGGCGTACATTCCAAAGTTCTCGGACTATGACACGAACGACGATGGAGTGATCAGCAACGACGAATATCAAGCGCGTCTTGAGAAAAACCGCGATGAGGCGATGGCCAGTGTGCAAGCTTCCAACTTGTCGGACGAAGACAAGGAAATGTACGCTGCACATCTCGTAGAGAGCTACGAAAAGGAACTGGCGTGCGTCACTCGTCTTGCCAACAAGGTACGCAGCCTATTCTCATTACGCCAATACCATTTTGCACCACTTTACGACTAACACATATCGTTTTTACTTGTCTACAGACGGCGAAAAAGGAGGGACAAGTCACTGCAGACCGATTCAATCATTTCTACACGCTGATCAAAGAGTTCTGTGTTAATGACAAGCCTCTCGATCTCACCAAGCTTCCTCAAACTAGTCTTGTTGTCAACACGCCGAGCGGTCCAGTCGCTGTGGACATCCCGCTGGTGACGGACAACAACATTGACACGAACACGATTGTCGTTGACACTCCATCCGGTCCTACCGTGATCGAAGTGCCAGAGACCAGTGCGGGAGGCAAGACTTTGTCCCCAGAGACCACCATTGTTGTTGACACGCCAAGCGGTCCTCAGGTTGTCGAGATCCCAGCTATCAAGAAGGGTGAGCCAACGACGACCGTTGTGGTGGACACGCTGAGCGGTCCAGTCGCTGTGGACATCCCGCTGGTGACGGACAACAACATTGACACGAACACGATTGTCGTTGACACTCCATCCGGTCCTACCGTGATCGAAGTGCCAGAGACCAGTGCGGGAGGCAAGACTTTGTCCCCAGAGACCACCATTGTTGTTGACACGCCAAGCGGTCCTCAGGTTGTCGAGATCCCAGCTATCAAGAAGGGTGAGCCAACGACGACCGTTGTGGTGGACACGCTGAGCGGTCCAGTCGCTGTGGACATCCCGCTGGTGGCGGACAACAACATTGACACGAACACGATTGTCGTTGACACTCCATCCGGTCCTACCGTGATCGAAGTGCCAGAAGTTACTGATACTCCAGTGATGGCTCCTGGCAGGAAGTTTATGACCAAGCCAGAGTTCAAGGTGAAAATTGGCGACCACTTTGGCCAGCAGTTCGATGTACTCGATAAAGAAATTGCGTTTGCTGAGGTCCAAGTGGCGAAGGCGACCCAAATGAAGAAAAAGCTTGAAGACTGTGTTATTCAAGCGTCCGAGAAGGTATGAAAGCGACTTTGTCTGGTTGAATAATGTTGTCTCGTGCAGAACTGACTTTTGTGTTTTGTGTGCAGTTTGGCTGGTATGGAGTCTACGAGCACGACGATGTGTTCGATTCTGCCGTGAAATGGGTGGCCACTGATTGCATGGCCGCGTAAGCGATCGCGCTGCCAACGAAGCAAGCGCGCATGCTCATCGAGAAAAGTGAGTAGCTGAAAGAATGCTCCGAGGTGTCTTTAACTTGGCAGACGATGAGCAGTCTCGCCCTGCAGAGACGCCGAATGTCCCTTTCGTATCTCAGCTCGCAACGTGTAGTTTGCATGAAGTACTGTGATTGCATATTGTCTTTGCGTAGCGTTTCCAGATGCATGTAGCTATCACCATGCCACGAGTAGTGATAATGCGAACTCTTCAATACATGTATGAACTGCTTTGCCTTGATTTCATCTGTCTCGGGACACTTCCTGCAACTCTGCAACAATTATCGTCTGGTTCAATTAATTGCAGCAACACTGTATATTGCATTTATTGCATAAAACATGCAAGCAATAATCCTTCAAACTTGTCAAAATGCATAAAAATGGGTGGCTGGGTCTTTGGGTTGTTGAGGGTTGCGAATGATAGGGGGAGAGGTTTGGAGCTAAAGGACGAATTGCTGACGAACTAACACAAGCGAAATGGTACGATGCGGTCTGCTTTGTGCGTGCGCGCGCCGCCGCTTATACGAGGCGGTAGTTACCGCGTGTGTATCTGTACGAGTGTGTCGTGCCCTCACCCGCTCTCTGCTGCTGCTGCTGTTTGTATGGTGCAGTTGTTCTATTCGTTCTTCAAGACGCTGATCGGCAAGGAGATCGCCGTGGAGCTCAAGAACGACGTCGCGCTCATGGGCACGCTCCACTCGGTGGACCAGTATTTAAATATCAAGCTGCTCAACGTGTCCGTTGTGGAAGGCGACAAGTTCCCGCAGTTGGTACGTGGAGCGTAGTGGTATACGTGTGTAGCTGTCTGAATGATGCGCTAGACTCTCAAGGACTGTGGAATGTGGAATGCTCACTGCCTTGCTGCTGTTTTCTGACTGTGGTTACGAATATTAGATGAACATGAAGAACTGCTTTGTTCGCGGTAGCTCGATCCGCTATGTGCAGATCCCCGCAGGAGAAGTCGACACGGAATTGCTGCAGGACGCCACACGACGAGAAGCCAACGCCAACAAGCAGACGTAGGCATCGCGTAGCATAAGCTTACCCAGAGAGAAGGAAACAGGCAACGAGCGGGCAGGGTTCACGTCATTTTGACTGGGCTAGCTGGTGGTCGTGGACGCACGCGCGGTGATGATAATCGTAAGAAGCGAATGATGTGGATGGACTTCCGTGGGAGGTGATTAATCGTGTGCAGGACTAAATAGAATCATCGTCAAAAAAGCGTGAGAGACTGGCAGCCTCATGGTCTTTGGCCGCCATTCATATTGGTTTATATGATGCTGGACAGCTTTAACAAGTTTCCATAAATGGCGCAAAGGAAAAATCGGTCTGATGCAAGCAAATCCGCGCGCAGAGCGACTGTTTATTTGTACGCGTGATACTCTGAAGTCAGTGGAAAAGTCGCCGGCATTGAGTCCAGAGGCTGGAATGCTGTGTGCCTGAGCATGATTGGAAATCGCTCGCTCTGGAAGCAAGCGCATAGAACTGATCCTCGCAAATAATAAAAAGAAAACCTGCAAATCATGCAAAGCGTCTGCGTGTTCTCGGTTTAGCAAGAAACCACACAGAGCAACCACACGTTTTCTGCTTTCTTTCCTCGTCCATCAAAGAGCCATCGCATGCCTTGATTTATACCTCCATTCCCCTCCCTCCCCTTCTCCATACTCTTCCAACACGCTCTCACTCGTTCGCTTGCTTTACCAGCAGAGCTTGCCTGGCAAGTACTTGTCAATGAGCGACTGGTA
Organism: Globisporangium splendens; assembly: GCA_006386115.1. Classification (NCBI taxonomy): domain Eukaryota; phylum Oomycota; class Peronosporomycetes; order Pythiales; family Pythiaceae; genus Globisporangium; species Globisporangium splendens. The sequence continues at coordinate 63,670 of VFIW01000111.1, forward strand.
ATACGGCCACAGCTTCTCGACGTCAGGACGTGTGTCGGCTTTGGTGTACAGGTCAAACTTGTTGAACTCGAGCACCCAGTCCATCATTTCCTCGTCCTCCTCGTCCATCAGGTGCTGGTACTCCTTCTCCTTGTGCCACGGGTAGCACGAGTGGTAGCGCACCATGGCGAGACCTTCGTCCGGGATCGTCGTGTTGTTGAACTTGAGCATCTGGTACAAGTACTCGTCATGGCCCCACGCGAACTTGAGATTCTTGAACCCGCAGTACGGCTCGTAGATGCCGTACTCCGTGTTGTAGCGCGGGTCACTCATGTCCGGGTTGAGCGCGTTGAACTCGGGGAACACCACCGAGTCCGGGATCTTGCAGCCAAGCACCCAGGTATCACCACCGAGCGACCACTGATCGCCGTCGGCCGTGCCTTCCTGGCCATCCTCCTTGGCGCCCCAGAGGTACTGGATCTTGCCCATATCGTGCAGCAACCCCACCAACTGGAACCAGTCCGGATGACCCGCGGCGCGGATGCCCTCGGCCGTCTGCAGCATGTGCTCGAGGTTCGGGAGCGACGAGTCCGGGTCCGACGAGTCCACGTAGCCCTTGAGCGCCTCAAACGCCTCCCAGACCGTCATCTCGGTGTTTGTGAAGTTGCCGTACTTGGCTTGCATCTTGTCGTTGAACACGACCGTCTGGTTCTTGCGCATGAGCATGTAATGGCGCTCGACGGTCTCCTGGCGCGAGCTGTCCTTGTAGTTGCGGAACTCGGTCTCGTCCTTGCCGGGCACCGCCTTCTCCTTGTGCTCGACCGCACTCTTCTTCGGTGCCGTCGCCGCCGCGATGTTGCGCTTCGACACCTCGATGTTCATGGTTCAGCTGATGACTCTGATCGACAGGGGAAAACTGTGCAAATGCAGAGAGAGGAAGCGTGAGAATGATGCGATATGACATGAGCGAGGCGACGCGTGCGTCCCATAACGACAGACGCATGGCATGGGATCCTACGACGTACCGAGCAAATAGGTTTGTGCGCCGAGCCGTCCGGCCGTCACCTTGCGCCAAAGATAGAGAGCGCCATGCGGGACACTAACGGATGGGGGGGGAAGCATTAGACCATCCGAAATTTACATGGAAGGCAGAAAATTCAGCCCAGAGAAGACGGTAGTTTACAGTCGCGCAGATTGGTTGACGCTTCCGGTTTCCTTCATTTACGCGCACTTTAATAATCAATGTGCAACATGTTTCTAAGAGTTCAAATGAATATCTCGAACATTGCAGTAGAATTATTAACATTTATAATTTAACAATGGCTCGAATCAAGCATGAGTGCATGAAGGAGGGTTACTTGAGCTGAAGCTTTTTGCGCAATGGTTAATTACGGAGATGTGCGGCGATGAACGAGCAACAAAAACAAGTCGCTCGATAATTAAAATAACTTGCGTCCACACTAAACAGTAAGACCCTTGAACTGTGATGTCTCCAGAAAGCACCCTTTCCCGTGTGCGGGTTGACGGGTCTATGATCAAAAAAGAGAAACGGGCCTTTCCAGAAACCCGTTTCGCTGCACAACTGATATTACCTGTATTGATAAACGGGTGGGTGGGTCGATTCTTGAAACATGAGGAAACCCGTTTGAAAAACCCGTGGGGAAGGGAACGCAAGCAAAAGGGCAGATTGAACTTGCGCATGGCAAATGGCACACGCAATGTTGCAGTGCAAGCCGCGATTTGTGGGGAATGTAAGCAAGGCCGCATGCACCTCCCATCACGGCCATATTACTCGCCGCTTGCACAACCACCCATGGAGGACTGATACGGAGCTCGCGGCGTTAGTTCGCTAGTAGTTCGCAGCCTATCTTCAACCTTCAAGGTTCTCTTGTGGGGCAAAGTTCAACCTTGGGGTTCTTCAACGAGTCAGTATGCTTTTTAACAGGTTCAGTTTCAATACTGATTCTATTAACAAACAAATGAGGAACTCAGCGATTTATTCAACTTCACAGGTTTGGAGTGCTTTATCTGCAACGTTGCAGTCAGAACTGCAACCACGCTCCAGGCGAGACGACGTCTATTGACTATACTACATTTACTACTGCACTACCACCTGCATGGCAGAGGCCGCTCCTCCCGCGATTCCAGTGGTCGGACAAGATCTGTGCTCATTTGGGAGGTCGAGGCTGCTTTGTCGGAGCACGGATGCTGAGAATGCGCATCGCAATGTACGCGTCATCACTCGCATCGACTGCAGCGTCGATGCATCGGACGCTTCCAGGTCCGGGAGTCCACAGAGCGAGCAATGACGCACAATGCGCTGGAAAGTGACGCTCCAGGCATTCCAGTGAGGATGGTGCCTAAGCTTGGAGCCGTGCCAATGCATCTGTTGGCTCTGAATGGTGCTAGGAATGCCAATGCAGGGCACCAATGTCTCGCGCTATAATAAGCCCTAGTACGCCCAGCACAGCGCTGTGCATTGCACTGAAGCGCCAAGTCCATTATGCGCCATTGGGTGAGACAAATGGAGGTTTTTGCTTCAGTACAGTATGGGTCCTTGATCTCAAGCGCCTACAGTACGATGTGCCTTGAAGAAATGTGTGGTGGTGATGGTTTCATCTGTCTCAACCGTAGATATGTCGCGGCTATTTTGTGGCCAGGTAGGATAGATTCGCTCACTGCAGCAAGGAGGTGAACACAACCAGCCAGCCATTGCCAGTAAATCTTATGACAAGGCATCGGCGGCGCTCTGTGTGGGAACGTGTCCCAGACCAGTTCTCTTATGCATCTCCCACTGTGCTGTTGTTCGCGCATGTCGGGCGACAGAAATAGCAAGAGAATCCAGCCAGCAGCCTCGGTCGATCCGCTTTTCCCTGCCATCTTATCTCCATTCTGATCTCCCATCCAGTGAGTCTCTCTCGTAGAGCTCCGTGCCACACATGGCCGACTGTCCTCACACTGAGACTTGCCAGCTCTCGGTGACTGTGCGCTGTGTCAGGAAAAAGCCGAATTCAAATTCAAAGCGAGCACGAGAATGTCGGAAAAAGACTTGGATGTCAAGCACTACGCCGTCCGCGACGCCAAGAACGATGGTGGCAACAGCTACAAGGAAGCCCATGACGACGTCGTGACGAAGAGGCTCAAAGTGTTCCAGTCCGACAACAAACACGGCGGTAGCGTGCTGCACGACGGCCACGAACCAGGCATGGACTCGGACGAGTGCCACACCGAAGACGACGATGACTCGGACCGCGACGACCCGGATGACGAGGTCGACATGCGCGAGATTGCGGCGCGACTCGGCTCCAAGAGCGCCACGCACCGACGGTCCGTCGTGTCGTCGTTCATCCCCATGGACATGGCATGGACGCCGCCCGTGCACCCGAAGAGTGACCAGGACGAGCACGCGATCCGGCACTCGATCCGCCGCAACCTGCTCTTCTCCAACATCTCGGAGGAGACGCTGCAGATTCTGGTGAACGCCATCAAGTACGTGGCCGTGAAGAAAGGGATGGACGTTATCGTGCAGGGTGAGACTGGCGATCTCTTCTACATCATCAACAGTGGCGTCTGCGAGGTGATCCTGAACGGCCGTGTGTTTGGCGAGATCGACGGCACCTCGGAGCGCAATTTCTTCGGCGAACTCGCGCTGCTCTACGACTCCCCTCGCGCAGCCACGATCCGCGCGCTCACAGACGCCGAGTGCTGGTCACTCGACCGCGCCACTTTCAAGCGCGTGCTCATGGACACGACGATCAAGCAGCGGCAGTTGTACCTGGACTTCCTGGACCAGGTGCCGATCTTCTCGACGCTGTCGCAATATGAAAAGATGATCGTCGCCGACGCGCTGCGCGTGCGGCACTACGAGCCCGGAGCCGCGATCATCGAGGAAGGGTCCGCGGGCGACGAGTTTTACATCGTCGAGGACGGTGAAGTGATGTGCACTAAGGGCCACGACGAGGTGTCCGCGCGCCTGGGCTCGGGCGACTTCTTTGGCGAGTTGGCGCTCATCACCAACGATTTGCGCATGGCGTCGGTCACGGCTGTGCGGAAAACCAAGTGCGTCGTGCTCGATCGCAAGACGTTCAAGCGGTTGCTCGGCCCCATGCAGGAGCATTTGCGTAAACGCGCCGATCTCTACGAACTCTACATGAACGCGCATCCGACCCAGTTTCCTTGCGCTTAAAAGCACAAGGAAACAATCAGGTTGTGTGTGCTCGACATAGCCTCTAGAGCACGAAATAGACGATACTAACGCAATTATAAGAATACGCACTTTATATCACTGACAACCGCGGTCTTGACAAGCCATCGCTCCGTGTGCTGTTGCTGTGAAATGTTTCTCGCATTGCAATCGGTTTGAGACCAGCAAATCTAAATGGAAAAGTGGTCGCCATTCGCGACTAGCAAAGTTGCACGCAGATCACTGAAGACGCCAATGCATAGCAGCCAACGGCAGCGTACCCCAAAACAAGCGACGCAGCTCAACGGCCGCGAGCTTACTAGATTGCGAGTGGCGTGTTGGCTGCCTCCATGGCGCCAACAGAACACGGCATCCAAGGCGCACTCCACCATGCGCAATTTGCCAGTGTGCTTGCTCACCTAATCTTTCCCATCATGGTACCGTAAACACTCATTATTATATCCATGTGCCTGCTTTTATCTGCAAATGAAAGTGCAACTAAACTTTATCAAGCAACAGCAGTAGTGTAGTTGCAAATCGAAGACTCGACTGATTGAAGCCACCACAGTGTTGCAATCCACCAAAGTTGCAACTTGAGGGCGCTAAGAAAATGCGGTGTGGTGGCGTCAGTGCGCCATTCGCCAGCCCCAATGACCGCGAAAAACTGCCGCCATGTGAGTCAAGCACTGCGCATGGCCGAGTTCCGGCGCGCGCTCAAGACCCACGATGCGCTCGCCTGCCAGGTACGTAGACGAGTCTGTATGAGCACTCTGTGTGTGTGTGTGCTTTGTGGCGAAATGCTGACTCGTTTTGCGCCGTTTGTGCAGCTCTGCGTTGTGCCAAGCGTCAAGCAGAACTCGCGCGGCAAGGCCAACGGCAGCGCGAGCGGCAAGAAAACGGGGTCCAAGTCACCCAAGACACCGCCGCCGCTTGCGCCGACGTCGCCAGATGAAGATGGTGCTGCGCTGTGCCAAGGATGGACGCGCAGTGCGGCGTGGGAGGATCTGTGCATCTGTGTGACCTGTGGCTTCATTGGCTGCCTCAGTGCGAACCATTTTACCCAGCATTTCCAGTACGTTGTTGCTGTTCTAAAGACGAGGCCGATGTGTAGAATGTGGATGATGGAGTGATTGTGCTGTTGTTGTTTTTATCCGTAGGTTGAATCCAAAGCACTTTGTGGGCTTCCACATTGGCGCCAAGACATTCTGGTATGCGCTCCGATTCACGAGCCCTATTAAACTCTTTTTTTCATTAATATTGTACTGTCGAATATGGTCGCAGGTGCTGTCCCTGCAAACAGGAGATCTCGGATGGGAAAGCTAAATTAGAAGATGCACGTCGCGAGTGCACGGACGCGTTTGACGACATTGCCGCGAAGCAGCAGCGCAAGATCAAGAATCGAGTGATGATAGCGACTCCTACTGCGCTGGCAAATGGTCATGAAGCGACTGATGGTGGGGATGCAAACGGAGCCAATGATCCAGTGGCCAAGACTGGCAGCGCAGACAGCAGCATGAATGGGGAACTGAGCCAAACGGAAAGTACAGCACCAGAAAACGATTTCGCAAGTAGCGAACAAAGTCGGAAGTCGAAGCGTGGGAAAGAGCGAAAGGAATCCAAGAAAGCATCACTTGCGAAAAGCGCCGACGAGTCCCGAGACCGAAGCAAATCGGCGCCGGCTCCGTCGGTGAGCAGCGTGCTCGGGTTTACGAATCTTGGCAACACTTGCTATTTCAACGCAGCGATGCAGGCGCTGCTCACGGCAGCGCACTACTTTCCGGAGCACGTGCACTTCGACGACGTCTTAGAGTCCTCCAACATCCCGATCCTGATGACATTTTGGTACAGTCTTGGGTCTTGTGTGACGCGTACGATAGATGGTGTTGACGTGGATTCGTATTTCTTTTGACTGTAGTATGCTTCATGAGACCATCAAGAAGAAAGCGCGTAGGAAATCTATGAGCGCAGTGCCGGACGCGGAATCGAGTGTCGACACAAAGCAAAAGGCCAAGAAACGCGATGGCAGCAGCAAATCTTCTGACACTGTCCTCACGGTCGCACCATTGCTGAAAGAGATGCGCAAGAAATTCTCCCAGTTTCGGGGAAACGATCAGCAAGATGCGCATGAGCTATTTACGAGTTTCCTGTGGGGAATCGACGAAGAGACCGATCCGCCGTTGCCAGCAGAACCAGCTGCGCCAAGTGTCAAGGAGAATTCAGGAAGCACAGATCAGGGCAAGGAAGCTAAATACAGTGGTGGCGAAGAGACAAAACAAATCTTTGTGAAGACGGAGACCGGGGAGACCATTTCGATGCACGTCCCGATGAGTGCGACAGTGAAGGAAGTGCAGCACCTGTTGGCGAAGAAATTGAACCTTGATGAAGACGACATGATGCTCAATGCAGGACCTCGTCAATCCACTCGACAGTCGTCGAAGGAACCGGTAAAAGCGTACTCGAAGCTCAATTTTACGCGAAGTTTGTTTGGCGGTATCTTGACAACGTACGTGAAATTGCTTTATTTTGCACTAAACACATCTTGGAGTTTTATCCTTGCTCGTTTCTGTACTGATTGTGCTTATGTGTGCAACAGCGTTGTGACGTGTCTCGCGTGTGGCAATGAGAGCAGAATCGAGGAAGATGCTTTCCACTTGAGCGTACCAGTTCTCAGCACGACGTCCAAGCATTCACCAACGACAATTGACTGTCTCAACAGCTTCATGAGCGAAACAAAGCTGCTCGTCGACGCGAAAAACGGCTACGACTGTGAAAAGTGTTCCCGCACCAAGTCGAGCGAAACGAAAGCCGATGATATTGTACTCCGCGATGCCAAAATGAAGCTGGTCGTAACGCAGTTGCCTCGCGTGCTCGTTATCCATATCAAGCGACTCGGACGGCAGAAGAAGATCACGCAGCATATCCAGCTCGATAGTTTCATGGAAATGGCTCCTTACATCGACAAAAGAAACCTTGCTGGTGGGAAAACGTCAACTTGCTACGAATTGATTGCCGTCGTGGTGCACATGGGGAACAAGCGATCGGGTCATTACGTCGCGTGTGTGAGTCGATCTAGAAAGCGGGACGCCGCTCCCATCAAGGAGAATCATGCTCAAGAGCTCGACTCAGATGATGAGTTTGATCCTCGTGCCGAAATCCACACGAGTGAGAATCCGTCGCGCTCGTGGTACTACATTTCCGACACTGCAGTCAAGCGTGTGGCCTTCGAGCAAGTGCTGCAATGCGAAGCCTACATGCTTTTCTATCGGCAATTACCAGAGAACAAATAGAAGGGGAGACTCAAACATGTGCACACCAATTTAGAGGAGATATAAGTGCAAATGTAAGTACGTGGGTAGATGCATTTTCATCACCAGGGGAGACACACACAAGCAATTGCCATCGCATTCCGCACCAAAACCGCCGCCTGTTCGCACATGCATCGGCTGAAGGCACAGGTAGAGTCAACAAGGTACGTCGGACTTGAAAATACGCGCATGGTCTTGAAGGTTGCTCGTTATTCGTTTCGATAGGTTACCAATTTCCAAAACCGAATGGTGCGAAAAGGTGCGAGTGTGGCTCGCTGTCTGTAACCAGCAGCCAGTATTCGGAACGCTGCAAGTGCGCCGGGTCTCGATGAGCAACAATCAGCTTTGAGCGCAGCTGCTGCTGCTACGCTTGTCGCGGAAGGCGAAGGACGTGCTGCGGCCGCGAATGCTGCTGCAGAATCGTCGCGACAGGCGCTGTTGGAGAAGAAATGCCGCACCGTGGGCGATGCTGAGGTGGTTTGCGTCGACTTCTTTGATGGCTGCATCGAGGATATGTTTATGGAGATGCAGGTGCTGGAAGAAAACCAGCGCGGTTTCAAATTGGTAGCCCGATTCACGACCCAGCAATTGTTTGATAGCTACCCGATGGGAGGAGTTGAAGCAAATGCGTCGCTGGACAAGTTTTTCGATCGATCACAAGCTGGTGCTGCGGGTAGTAAGCAGCAAATTCTCAAGCCCGGCGACCTCGCGGGACACGCGGAAGAGGATATGGAGACTGATGTACCGACAAAGAAACGAATCGTGAAGCACAGAAATCGTCCGCATGTTGCTCCTTACGAGATGTTGCAGCGATTGTCGTCAACTCTATAGAAACAACAAACGATTGTAGAGAACTCACTTTTGCAGTTCCGCGCCGCTCGATTCTCAACACAGCATCACCATGCGCGAGGACACCACAGCAACACTAAAAGAGGTGGAGAATGGACCATCCCAGGCTCCGAGCTTGGCGAGTTCCTGGCGCACTTCATCACAGTTAGCAACATTACAGTGCTCCCGAGCGCTGTCCAATACGTGGTTGGCACGAATCGAGCAACGCTGGAGAAGAAACAGAAAAACTCCGTCAAGTTAACTCTCCAGCAGGTTCAGCTTTGCGTTCAAAAAGCCCTTTTAGCGGCAGAAGAAGAGCTGGAACGCGAGGAGCAACGACCAAATGTGGCTGTACACCCAGCAGAGGCTACGGACCAAGCTGGACGAGTCTTTCAGACCGAAGTTCCTCCATACACCGAGGGCGATGCGCTGACAAATGGTTATCCTGAAGGTGACGACGGCAGGGACGAGATTCCGCATGCGTGCTATCTGGAGGAGAATAGCCCAGCGGCAACTCCGATCGATCGTAATGCCCCAATCAGTATTGCGAGCAAGCCCGCGGCAGCCACTACGCAGGCGCTTGCTCGCAAGGTGCTGATGACGATGAAACCGAACTCACTTGGGGAAAACATCAAATGGACAGCGCTGCGGACCAAAGTGCTCATGCAAAACAGGAACCAAGAGACCGAGTTGTCCATAGCAACCGAGCTCGACGTCATCATCCCGTCGCCTGTGAGAAACAACACGTCGTCTTCACTGTCAACACCTCATGCGCCGCCACCATCATCACCGAAGAAGACTTTGTTTGCGTCGCTTGTTGCAGGCAAGGGCGTAAATGACAAGAAACCTATCACATTAGAACCAGACGCAGCGGTACTGTCCAACATTTTCTCTCTGGGGACGCCGCGGCAATTGAGCTCGGACGAGCTCGCGAGACGGAACGACATTCTGGCACTGCTGGAACGTGAAGACATGAAGAATGAGCAGCGAATGGCGAACGCGTCGATCGCAGCGATGAGCATGCCCATGTCGACAACGTTAGCGGACTCGGACAAATCGTATCAAGCGTACGTTGCTGCAAACTCGTCGCTGATCGTGCCGCTCCAAGCAGCATCAACATCCTTGTGCCCCCAGGCGCCGCCAGTTTGAGCCCCAAGCGACCCGAGAAGCAGAACGCCAAGAGAAACACGCAGAATCGCCGCGAGTTATCCATGCGCACAAAGTTTGATATCGAACGGGAGTCTCCTGCGTTTGTCGTTTCCGAAGGCAATGCGCACGTTCGAGAGGAGCTGAACGCCCTTGAACTGGCTTTGTGCTCGCCTATCAAGCGCTTCAAAGGTCGTGGTACCAAGGAGCTTCAACCGAGTAAAGCACCATCGCCAGCAGGAGTTGCAGATACACGTAATGGTGGTCAGTCACAAGTGATGACCGACAACGTGCATCATGACCCACATCGACCGACCCAAACGGCACCTTCGCATCTTCCACAGATAGAGACATCTCGGCTGGCGGTTGGAGTTCGTGCAGTTGTCCGCGGAGTCGAGAAGCGTGGTCCAAAGCGAAGCCCAAGTCGAAAGTCGCGCCTCAAGCTGCACAACTACAATGTAAGGCAGCCGCACGAGAATCCAAACTATTTGTAGTGATGGCTGACACTTGCGTGTGCGTGTACGTAGAGCGATTTAGATGGCACAGAGGAAGGTGGCGAAGTTCGCGACGAGTCGGTATCTTCGAATTCCACAAAGATGCTGATGCCACATCCCTCGTCGCCGATCAAGACTACGGAAGCAGTTCACTTGCCTCGAATACCGCCTGTATCGCCCATCACGGCCAGTCCTCATCGCAAACATGTCCGATTCGCTGGTGGGAAAACCAGCACCGCAGCCGTAAGTAGTGCACCAGAGTCCGATCAGGCCGCACCACCAGTTGCTAACCCAGCGCGCAAGCCATCACCAGTTAAACAACGTGTTTGGGATTCAAGCACAAGCTCACCACCGAGGGTGCGCAACCGACACTTCTCGTCTGGTACCACGAAGCCGTATCGAAATATTCCACTCAAGCTGTGCTATGAGGCAGAAGATGAGGATGGCGACGAGCAGCATGGTAGCAGTTTGCTCAAGGTAATATCGATTTTTGATGTTGATTGGCAAATTCCTGTACTGCTTTTCGTGTAGTGCTAGCTTTCCTGTCCTTATAACTTTGTTGCATGGTGTATATGCCAACAGAAACCTCTTGAAGCACCTAGAAGAAGCTATCTACCCGTCGACGATCAAGAATAAGGAGCTAGCCAATGATGGCCATCGGGTCGAGCTTGCCTGGGGAATTCGTGTCCACAACCGAGTGCTGGCGTGTAGAGACCATTGTGCGGCCAAAGAGACTGTAGATGTCTGCTGCCGGGTGCTCTTTCATGTACACCAAGGCGTCTTCGATGTTCATCGAGTCTTTGTGCGCGCAGCCTACTGCGGCAAAGATTTTGTTGATGAAATGCCGCGCGACTTCTTCAACCTCGTCATTTGCTGTCACGAGCAGACTCGCAAGAAAAAATTGCATGGCTTCACTGCGGTGAATCGTACCGTCGCCATTCAAATCGTACACACGGAAAAGAAAGCCGACGCGCTTGTTGATGTCGCCTTTCTCCAATGCGCTCAACGCCTCGACAAACTCTTGCCATTCAAGAATGCCCGAGCCATCGGCATCCAGTATGATGAACACGCGATCGATGAAAAAGTTGTCTTCTACTGACAGTTGAGGAAGGTTGCGATGGAATGTGTCTTTGTCGATGCCCTTGGGTGCTTTTGATATCGAGCACAGTGCTTTGAAGCGTTCCCAAAGCGCATATAGCTCGATGCGGCTGTACCCCGTTTCCTCTATGAGCTTTGGGATATCCTGCTCCGTTAAGAAGCCGTGCTGCTGAGCGACGACCGAGCTGTTGTGGCACTCGCAGAGGTCAAACTCGGACAGGTCCTGGCAAACGAGAACTGCGGAAGTTTGCGGGCGTGGCTCTCTGTGAGCAGTTTTTGTAGTCACGGTGCGCGGTTGCTCATGATTCGATGCATTGTGGGCTGGCATTTTGTGAATCATCGCTTGAGGCACGTAGCCCCGGTCGGCGCGGCGCTCATGCGCACGCTGAGAGTCTGGCACGTTCCCCCGCAGGGTTGGGAAACATGACACCGAGTCGTTTTCGTCGCACGGGCTTTCGCTTAACGCAGACGTTGGCTTCCTCTCCAGCGACCGACGGCCAATGAGATTCCTCTTGACGCAGAGGTTGGCGCGCTTCATGCTCGATTCCACTGAGGAGGTACCACGAAGCTCGTCGGTAGCCTTCGATGGCAAAGACGCCATCTCCCCGTGTTGTTGCAAAGGTTCCGGCTTCATGAGCCACTGCTGGCGACCAGCAAACGATTGGCCCTGTGCTTCGAGGGACATCTGCGCCATGCGCATGCTGTACATAGAGTTTGCCGACATTTTCGACAAACTGCGCTCTTCCACCGGTTTCTTGCGCGCGAGCGAGAACTCGCGCATGAATGTGTAGTCCAGAACAGTTTTTGGGTCCCTGCAACAGAGCTTCACTCGTCAAAAGGTAAGGAGGCTACGTGGATTGAAGGTGGAAGGATATTCAAGTTCTGCAGCAAGCAAGTGCACAAGGTTCAGCATTGGAAGCGAGAGACTCAAGTTCCACCAAGTCATTGACTCAGGTCGACACAAAGGAAACCTTGTCTGATATTGCTGTCTGTTGCTCACATGCAAACTGCGGTGTTGACATACAGTTTTCCAGCAAGCATGTGAGCACCAGCACTAACTGGAAGCGTGCATGAGGGCACGAAAGACGACGCGCATTAAGACCGAGCAGCTCCAACCCTCCCTCTCCAGTCGATCTGCAAACGACAGCTACAGGTATGGTCGACGGCGACCGAGTGACCGCACAATCCGACTGAACCAGAAGAGGATGCAGGGAAACGATTGTGGATGAACACAAATGATTGTCCACACACCCGTGATTGCTCCAAAGGATGAACCAGTGCTGGTGGTCAACGAGGTTCCCAAACGAAACGACTGGCGTCCTCTGTGTCAGAGCATCCGAGACTGCAAATTGCAGAGCATCAAAAGTAATCGATCGGGTGTTTTGGCGCACAACAGACGCAAGCACAGGAAAATGCATGCCTCCCCCTCTCAGCGAAATGAGCTCTGCGAATTGCTGTAATTAGTCAGATGTTAGATCTGTTATTTAGTGAGGTGTATTATGTTGCGTCGAAATGTTAGTCAAATATTAGCCAGCAGAGATTAGAGAGCATTAATTCGGAAGTCTGGTCGATGGCCAGTCTCAGCAGCGAAATCATTCCGTTCCCAGCTCACACGTCGCAGACGCGCACTGTAACCACTAATCCAACGGGTAGAGTCAGGGGTAGGTGAATATCCCACTCAAGTTGCACGTCTCAGGATTGCTGCAGAAAGAGCACGCCGTGTGCACTGCGGATCCGACTCATACACTCAGCAATAGCAATTCTGCAGACAACATGCAAGGGCAGCAGTCTGCTCATTAGGCTCCGCAGAGACACACGTGGAAAAGCACGGACCCCATCAGGAGCAAAATGATGCATGCCGGCTCCCTCCACGTCACACATTTCGCTCTGAAATTCTGAGCAGATCCACCCGTTGATTAAAGGGAGAGGTTAGCATGTGGCAGCTTCTGATTGGCTGAAAAGCTGCTCATTTGAGCCAGGACACAGCATGCGGTGTTTTTATCCCTTTTTATCCTTCAACTTTCGGCGGTTTTAGTCTGTATTAATGGATAGGGCTGGGGTTACACCATCTTAATCACTGCCCTGACTGGCTTCTTTCTTGTCGACCTGGTCGAGGAATCGGAATTGAACATTGAAAGCAACTCAAGTTTGGACATTACTCAAGGCGCATTCAACAGCTTTTTTGTTTTATATATGAAGCTGACTGCAACGCCAAATGCGCCTTGGACTTGTTAAGCCCAGTTTCCGAACCCTGAGAATATATCCTCGCTCTTTTCCGAATTCATCCTGTTGTTGACCACTCATTTTTAGTCGCGCGCGTAAAAAACGGAACTCGGGTGGTCTTGTCGAAGCTCAAGTCCCGCCAACCAGCGAGGAGGATCTCTCCAAGCAAAACAGAGCCACTGCTGACCGAATCCCATCCACTAAAACTGGCTTTGGCATCAGCCGAGAGTGAGACAAGGGAATGGCCAGCCTGCGTGCGTGAGAAAGACGCACGAAGGAAAACTAAAGATTAGAACGAGTCTCCAGCAATGATTTGTCTTGCGACGAGGGAGTTTAGACAAGCGCGCTTTGGTACCTTCTCACGCTCATTTTGTGCCTGTGCAGGCGTCAAAGCACACGAGGAATTTCGCCTTCAGATTATCATTGCCGGGTTCCAGAGCAACCAACCTTTTGGTAGTGTGTTTTTCTCATGTGCTGGTTGCCGAACACTGCAAGGTAGGAAGAGTGAAAAACCAATCTGCCGTGATCATGTTTACTGTTGGACAGCGTACCTAGCGATCTTGATTGATAAAAGAAGAGTGAAACAAAAGTGCTGGAATGCTCCTGTGCAGTCTGTCCATCCCTTGAGATTTGTTAGGCATCCCTGCAGTAGAAAATTTAGATCCGAAGGGTACACGTGAGAATCTCCCTTGGCTCGAGGCACGTGCTGTTGTCACAATTGTCACTCGCCTGAAACAAAACGTACAGTAGAAGCAGCCCACTGTGGACCCCTTCGGACTAATTCGAAGGAGATTAACCTGAGACCATCCGCCTGCTCCGATTAATTCACTCGCTCATTTCTTTCTTTTTCTGTCCAGTTGCAGCGCGTGCAGGGGAAGGGGTGCAACACCCGATTCACCTTCCCCTTGGAAGTCCCGCCTCGCTCATCCGCCACACAAAAAGCCTGTGTGCGCCACATCGAATCTTACGACGCGGCTGGCTCACCCTAAGTGAGCGACGCGTTCCCTAACCTCCACGATCCAAAAAGGTCCTTCCCATCTGGATAAAAAAGGATGCGAGCCAAGAGTAATACAATTGAGGCTGCAACATGAAATACGCGCCACAAAAGAGGAAAGTGTTTACGTATCTAACAGTCAGCACAACGGAGCTTCTTCTTTGATGAAAGTGGCCGCTCTTCCAAATACTTTATGCCTGCACTGAATGAATTCGTGTTGGTTCAACTGTACGACCGATCGCATTTGTGCGAGTTCTCATATCGGTGTTGCATCAATTCGTGTTCGCGTTTGCTCGACTCAGTCCTCTGATTGATATACTTTCGATATGGTACCCGAAGTGGTTGAACAGTAGTCGTTGTCCAGTAATTTTTAGTCTTGAATCCACGCTCCCTAGTCATGCCGATGCTGTCAGTTCGACTTTGGCTATCTTCTGTAGAAGGCTATTAATTTACATATTGTGTTGCCCCCACGAATGAACTGGGAAGTATTTTGCGTTCGTTTCGCATGAGCTCCGAGTTATTTATTCGCACAGGTTTCGACCTGTTCTCACCGTGAGGCTTCATTTCTTTCTGCCCTCGTCTCAATGCCCTACCCCTTTCTCCTCCTTCTTTCTGTTGACGCCTGCTTGAGCAGGGGATGAAGAAGGGGTCGGGGAGTGAGTCTGTGCTGAGTGGTTGCTTTTCCTCCCTCATCCAATGTTCTGGACGGGGTGAAATGGAGTTTCTACTTGGCATTTGTAAGGTTGTTTTCCTTATTAAGCCGTGTCGTCGGTCTGTCCAGACGCCCTCCCTCGCGCCCGCCTCCACAGTCCTCATTTCCAAACAAGCAGCGCGAGACACAAGCCCAACAGAAGCCCAATTGCCTAGCACTAGCGAATGATGATGACCCACGGTTTCCTCCCGCACAGCAGACCCGAGACCGAGACGATCTCCATCTCGATCGGTGTGGGCGCCGACAGCCGCACGGCGTCGTCCATCGTGCTGCCGCGTGGCCACGACCTCGTCAAGCACCTCGAGCGGCTGCTGCCGGCCATGACCAAGGTCGCCGCCTACCCGCCTCGCCCACAGCAGCACGACGCCGTCCGCGGCCTCGCGTCGCTCAGCAGCCCGTACCAGATGCCAGTGAACGCGCACTACAACCACCTCCCAGCGTCCTACGACATGCACCCGCACTCGCCGTACCACTCGGACTCGTCGAGCGGCAGCCGCACGCCTTCGGGCTCCTTCAGCAGTGACCACATGGCCGTTCAGTACACCGGCGTGCGTCGTCGCCGCGGCCCAGCGGGTGCCCAAGGTGCTGGCAAGAAGTGCCAATTCCCAAACTGTGAAAAGATCTCGGTGAGCCGCGGTTTGTGCCGTGGCCACGGCGGTGGCCGTCGCTGCCAACACGCCGGCTGCAGCAAGGGTGCGCAGAGCCGCAGCGACTTCTGCTGGGCTCACGGCGGCGGTCAGCGCTGCGAAGTCAAGAACTGCATGCGCAGCCGCAAGTCGAAGCGCTTCTGCGTGGCCCACCTGAGCTGGGAAGGCGTCGCGTCGAACGGCGATGCCACCGCCCACCACGCGCACGAGATCCCAGTGACCAGCCACCGAGTGTACGAGCACCCAAAGACCATCATGCCAAAGCCTGCGGCCACGTACATCCCAGAGATCCCAGCCTTGGCGTCGTCGGGCAAGTTGCCAAGCCTGCAGCAAGCGCTGCTGAAGAACCAGTGCATGCCAACGGCAGTGCGAGCAGGCTTCATGCACTCGACCACGGCGGTGCTCAGCTGAGCAGGTTGCCAATAGGGAATGATAACACTAGGAGATTTAAAGTATGATTAATTATGGATTATATATTTGGAGTTACGACACCATTTGCTGTCTTTTCTTAGATTAGCGTATCTGTTCCCATTTGCGTCGAGAATAATCACTACCACCACATTGCCGTAGAGACTATTGCAAATGCGGATTGAAAGCTCGCCTCCATTGCGCATGATTAGGAGCTACAGACAAGACGACAACGCGGATCCAATTGAGCAGAGTGCACAGCACGCAAATCGCGTCCTTGTGCGTCTTGCCGGCTATAATAAACCTGCCAAGCATGCAATGGCGCACTGCATCATCATTTCTATCTCTCCAACTGATCTTTTTAATCAAAACTGCAACAGCACAGTAATGAGATCATGTTGCGCACGTGCGACACGCTGTCATCGATACGCGCAGCAAAATTCCGCATAAAAAAAGCTCGCATTGCGCTCTGCCCAGCACCATGAAGCTGCTGGTTTCTTCGCCCGAGTGCGCGCACAATCACTTGTTTACAATACAACGCCACACACCAACAGAAGAAGCGTTTGCATCTGCACGCATTAACCATCGGATTTGCAGGCGCACACTCATATTCGACGGCGCAATCGTTCTGCACTCATCACGTCGCCGATTTGACAAAAACAAAGAAAATTTGACATGAATGATTGGCTGGAAACAGTATAATCTCTCTTTTCAGCCAGTAGTGTGACTTTCTCACGAGAATGGCAAAAATGACTGATTGAAAACTAAAGCAGTTCTCCATGTTGCAGTTTGTCCCGACACATGTGATGAGCATGCGCTGTCTGTAAACCATGACGTCCGCTGCTTCTCCGTCGCCTGCGGATGAACTGAAGCGTGTACCGCAGATGCGTGTGCGTCTGTAAATGGGTTGTTTTGCGGTCTCTTCAGTGGTGCCTCTCTATTTGCGTTAATGTCACTTTAACTCACATCAAAGGCGCTAAAAGTACGACCATGGGGTGCGGATCTGAAGGTGTCCATCGTCATTATCATTGCCTCATTTCCCCACATCCCCAGGTCTCCAGCTGCATTCACGCTCTCGTCAACACCGTGATGGGGCTATGACAACGATGGAGGACGCCATGCCGAGCGATTACGGCCGCGTACTCGGCGGAGCGGCTCGTGGTGTTCCACGCGTACTGCGTGTCGGCACCGCAGTGGCGCGCGTTCTTGCTCATCGTGCTCAGTTGTCTGCCGACGTTCCTCATTCTGCTATACATCGACGTGCTGCCGCTGCAGAACCCGTGCGATGGCTAGAAGGCGAACGTGACGCTGTGGATCCGCGCGGGGATCATCGCGTTAGCCAACTGCGCCGACAAGTGACGTCGATAACTGGTCGAGAAGATCCCCACGACCTCGTTACGCTTGTGCACGGCTTGGCGACGAACCGAGTACCAGTGCCGCACTTCAATAACAATCTTCTGTCGCTTTCGTCCATTGCCAAAGGTGAGCTCGATAGTTCACGAGAGCGCCAGCAACAACGTTGGTATCAACACCCGAGCAACGATTCCGGGAAAATGCTGTCTCTCCTGAAGGCGGCCAAGTCCAATTGATCAGTCGCTCCATTTCCGGTGGCGCCACCGTCGCTTCAAGCAGCAAAGTCGTGTCCACTTGACCTCATGAAACCCACGGGGATTGTGCCTGAAATCCGACGAACGAGTGCGTCGCAGCCGCCGACGGCAGAAAAGAATGTGATGCTCATTCGCGAAACATTGCGGCTTCTGCACCATCGAGAGGATCGTTGTCGTGGAATTCATTGAAACCGTCGTGCCAGTCTTTTACGCCATCTACATCACGATCCTCTTCCAGCTGCCGAATGCGCGTTACTACCAAGATATCGACGTGCTGACGGAAGCCAAATTGCAGAGCGTCATCCTCAGTATTCTCATCTACGCCGCTTTGGAGCTCCTCATGATCATGCACTTGTACTGCGCACTCAAGCGTAACGTTGGGATCTCAGCGTTCTACCAACTCGCGTTCACGCTCGAGAACGAGTGGCAGATCTACCATTACAACTTTCAAGACTGGACGTTGGTGGTGTTCCAGTTTATGCTTGTTCACACTGGTACGTGGATGTTTTTGGCTCGTGAATGGCGCCTGCAATGCCCGAGATGGCACATGGGCTGATTGCGAGTCTTGTTTTATTTCTTGTAGGTACCGATTTTTCGTTCAAGTTCGAGTGGCTGCGGAGAGATCCGTGACAAATTAAAAAGTCCAAATTGGGGATTATGTCAGCCATGTGAAACCAAGAGGCAAGACTCCAGCTACCGACGTTGGATCATCGACTCTTCGTCACGTGCAGAGCGTCGAAAATCAGTGCGTCGACTTCATGCGGGTGAAGCAGAAAGCTGGGGTGGAGTTTATCGAAAGACACCGCACCTGCTTGCTCTACATCGTGTAGGTTTCAACGCAAAACGTCTCATTGCACACCAGCAGTTGGCTTGATTACCACCTTGCCACAAGACATCCACGTGTGACATTGCAATCCGTGGAAAAATACCACTCAAACAGCGTGGATCCCAATCGAGTACGACGTCACTGTCCGCTGAAGACGACTGGCGCCAAGAAAGGAGCTATTTAATTGCCGACAGGTACGATAAGAAGACTCTAGCTCCTTATTATTTGCAAATGAGGCGCTACTCCCAGCTACAGTTGCCAATCACCTACGCTCTGTACGTCGCCATCCTCTTCCACTCTCCAAACGTTCGATACTATCAAGACAGGGATGGACTCACTCATGAGAAACTCCAAGCTGTCATAACAAATATCCTGGTGAATGGTGCCATGGAGCTCCTCAGCTTCATGCACGTCGAGCGCAAATTGAAACGACAGTTTGGAGTCTCGGTATGCTATCAACTGGCGCTTGCACTGGAGAATGAGTGGCACATTTACCAGTGTCTGCTCTCAGCTTGGGTCATTGTGGTTCCAGTTTTCGCTGGCTCATAGTGGTACGCTCGCTGGCCATGTTGAATCCAATAGGAGAGTGCTACCACCTCTTCTAAAACTACCACCAAGCGCGGACTTTTCGTTCATATTCAAGTGGATCAGCAGAGGGTAAAAGCGGATGAAGCGAGTGGAATTTAAAAGAAAGTCGGACGGTCTTGTACTGCTCCAGAGTGGTCAGAGGCGCACCGTCCACACCGTGCGTTTTCAGTATCGATCCGCATGAGGGGACAACGCCAACCCTTTTCGACCTGATGCATACTTTGACAGTACGATTGTCTTGCGGCTCACGGTTCGGCACTGCTTTTGACTGCCCAGAACTGGTTTGTGGTGATGTGACCACTTGCCGCAACTGACCTGCAAAGTGTGCTGGAGCAATCTGGGGTGCCTGCTCCCATTTTCAGAAGCGGACCTTCGCCACAACGATAGAAACCTGTCTGGTGCGTGCGATGGCTGCTGGGACACGCACCGTTGTTCCAAGACCAAGAGCATATGCAGCATGATGCTATCGCCGTAGATGTCGTTTTTCTTCCTCCTTTGCAAATCACGTTCGTGGTGCAAGTTCCGTCTTCCAAGCACGTTTGTGTTCAAGGGTCCAGCCTCCCCCACGTAAAGGCCAACTGCGAAGCGTGTTCTCGTGACAACATTTTTTGAGAAGCACGGAAAACCTGGAATGCAAGTTTCCTGATGCGAGTAGTATTTGTGCCCGCTGTTATCCAGTCTTGCCAAATGGTCATAAAGTGTAAATGTGCTGCGTGCTGTCTAGACAGAAAATAAGCTCGAGAGCCGTTGCGATTGCTCATCGTCAGGATGCTGGGAGACAGCTCCTAAGGCGGTGGATTAGGTGCTGCGTCTAAACTTGTTCGGGTGTTGGCAGTCCCTTTCGCTCTCTTTGCTGAGGGAGCGACAGCAATTCGTCGGGACACACCACCTCTCCAGCTCAGAAAAGATGCTATGAGAGAGCACCTCATTCTTGAGTCATGTGAGTTGAGTCAAGACTGTCTGTGCATTCAAGTCTAGTCGTGATGGACACTGCGAGCGCAGAGTTTAANAGCGGTCCAGTCGCTGTGGACATCCCGTTGGTGACGGACAACAACATTGACACGAACACGATTGTCGTTGACACTCCATCCGGTCCTACCGTGATCGAAGTGCCAGAGACCAGTGCGGGAGGCAAGACTTTGTCCCCAGAGACCACCATTGTTGTTGACACGCCAAGCGGTCCTCAGGTTGTCGAGATCCCAGCTATCAAGAAGGGTGAGCCAACGACGACCGTTGTGGTGGACACGCCGAGCGGTCCAGTCGCTGTGGACATCCCGCTGGTGACGGACAACAACATTGACACGAACACGATTGTCGTTGACACTCCATCCGGTCCTACCGTGATCGAAGTGCCAGAGACCAGTGCGGGAGGCAAGACTTTGTCCCCAGAGACCACCATTGTTGTTGACACGCCAAGCGGTCCTCAGGTTGTCGAGATCCCAGCTATCAAGAAGGGTGAGCCAACGACGACCGTTGTGGTGGACACGCTGAGCGGTCCAGTCGCTGTGGACATCCCGCTGGTGACGGACAACAACATTGACACGAACACGATTGTCGTTGACACTCCATCCGGTCCTACCGTGATCGAAGTGCCAGAGACCAGTGCGGGAGGCAAGACTTTGTCCCCAGAGACCACCATTGTTGTTGACACGCCAAGCGGTCCTCAGGTTGTCGAGATCCCAGCTATCAAGAAGGGTGAGCCAACGACGACCGTTGTGGTGGACACGCTGAGCGGTCCAGTCGCTGTGGACATCCCGCTGGTGGCGGACAACAACATTGACACGAACACGATTGTCGTTGACACTCCATCCGGTCCTACCGTGATCGAAGTGCCAGAAGTTACTGATACTCCAGTGATGGCTCCTGGCAGGAAGTTTATGACCAAGCCAGAGTTCAAGGTGAAAATTGGCGACCACTTTGGCCAGCAGTTCGATGTACTCGATAAAGAAATTGCGTTTGCTGAGGTCCAAGTGGCGAAGGCGACCCAAATGAAGAAAAAGCTTGAAGACTGTGTTATTCAAGCGTCCGAGAAGGTATGAAAGCGACTTTGTCTGGTTGAATAATGTTGTCTCGTGCAGAACTGACTTTTGTGTTTTGTGTGCAGTTTGGCTGGTATGGAGTCTACGAGCACGACGATGTGTTCGATTCTGCCGTGAAATGGGTGGCCACTGATTGCATGGCCGCGTAAGCGATCGCGCTGCCAACGAAGCAAGCGCGCATGCTCATCGAGAAAAGTGAGTAGCTGAAAGAATGCTCCGAGGTGTCTTTAACTTGGCAGACGATGAGCAGTCTCGCCCTGCAGAGACGCCGAATGTCCCTTTCGTATCTCAGCTCGCAACGTGTAGTTTGCATGAAGTACTGTGATTGCATATTGTCTTTGCGTAGCGTTTCCAGATGCATGTAGCTATCACCATGCCACGAGTAGTGATAATGCGAACTCTTCAATACATGTATGAACTGCTTTGCCTTGATTTCATCTGTCTCGGGACACTTCCTGCAACTCTGCAACAATTATCGTCTGGTTCAATTAATTGCAGCAACACTGTATATTGCATTTATTGCATAAAACATGCAAGCAATAATCCTTCAAACTTGTCAAAATGCATAAAAATGGGTGGCTGGGTCTTTGGGTTGTTGAGGGTTGCGAATGATAGGGGGAGAGGTTTGGAGCTAAAGGACGAATTGCTGACGAACTAACACAAGCGAAATGGTACGATGCGGTCTGCTTTGTGCGTGCGCGCGCCGCCGCTTATACGAGGCGGTAGTTACCGCGTGTGTATCTGTACGAGTGTGTCGTGCCCTCACCCGCTCTCTGCTGCTGCTGCTGTTTGTATGGTGCAGTTGTTCTATTCGTTCTTCAAGACGCTGATCGGCAAGGAGATCGCCGTGGAGCTCAAGAACGACGTCGCGCTCATGGGCACGCTCCACTCGGTGGACCAGTATTTAAATATCAAGCTGCTCAACGTGTCCGTTGTGGAAGGCGACAAGTTCCCGCAGTTGGTACGTGGAGCGTAGTGGTATACGTGTGTAGCTGTCTGAATGATGCGCTAGACTCTCAAGGACTGTGGAATGTGGAATGCTCACTGCCTTGCTGCTGTTTTCTGACTGTGGTTACGAATATTAGATGAACATGAAGAACTGCTTTGTTCGCGGTAGCTCGATCCGCTATGTGCAGATCCCCGCAGGAGAAGTCGACACGGAATTGCTGCAGGACGCCACACGACGAGAAGCCAACGCCAACAAGCAGACGTAGGCATCGCGTAGCATAAGCTTACCCAGAGAGAAGGAAACAGGCAACGAGCGGGCAGGGTTCACGTCATTTTGACTGGGCTAGCTGGTGGTCGTGGACGCACGCGCGGTGATGATAATCGTAAGAAGCGAATGATGTGGATGGACTTCCGTGGGAGGTGATTAATCGTGTGCAGGACTAAATAGAATCATCGTCAAAAAAGCGTGAGAGACTGGCAGCCTCATGGTCTTTGGCCGCCATTCATATTGGTTTATATGATGCTGGACAGCTTTAACAAGTTTCCATAAATGGCGCAAAGGAAAAATCGGTCTGATGCAAGCAAATCCGCGCGCAGAGCGACTGTTTATTTGTACGCGTGATACTCTGAAGTCAGTGGAAAAGTCGCCGGCATTGAGTCCAGAGGCTGGAATGCTGTGTGCCTGAGCATGATTGGAAATCGCTCGCTCTGGAAGCAAGCGCATAGAACTGATCCTCGCAAATAATAAAAAGAAAACCTGCAAATCATGCAAAGCGTCTGCGTGTTCTCGGTTTAGCAAGAAACCACACAGAGCAACCACACGTTTTCTGCTTTCTTTCCTCGTCCATCAAAGAGCCATCGCATGCCTTGATTTATACCTCCATTCCCCTCCCTCCCCTTCTCCATACTCTTCCAACACGCTCTCACTCGTTCGCTTGCTTTACCAGCAGAGCTTGCCTGGCAAGTACTTGTCAATGAGCGACTGGTAATACGGCCACAGCTTCTCGACGTCAGGACGTGTGTCGGCTTTGGTGTACAGGTCAAACTTGTTGAACTCGAGCACCCAGTCCATCATTTCCTCGTCCTCCTCGTCCATCAGGTGCTGGTACTCCTTCTCCTTGTGCCACGGGTAGCACGAGTGGTAGCGCACCATGGCGAGACCTTCGTCCGGGATCGTCGTGTTGTTGAACTTGAGCATCTGGTACAAGTACTCGTCATGGCCCCACGCGAACTTGAGATTCTTGAACCCGCAGTACGGCTCGTAGATGCCGTACTCCGTGTTGTAGCGCGGGTCACTCATGTCCGGGTTGAGCGCGTTGAACTCGGGGAACACCACCGAGTCCGGGATCTTGCAGCCAAGCACCCAGGTATCACCACCGAGCGACCACTGATCGCCGTCGGCCGTGCCTTCCTGGCCATCCTCCTTGGCGCCCCAGAGGTACTGGATCTTGCCCATATCGTGCAGCAACCCCACCAACTGGAACCAGTCCGGATGACCCGCGGCGCGGATGCCCTCGGCCGTCTGCAGCATGTGCTCGAGGTTCGGGAGCGACGAGTCCGGGTCCGACGAGTCCACGTAGCCCTTGAGCGCCTCAAACGCCTCCCAGACCGTCATCTCGGTGTTTGTGAAGTTGCCGTACTTGGCTTGCATCTTGTCGTTGAACACGACCGTCTGGTTCTTGCGCATGAGCATGTAATGGCGCTCGACGGTCTCCTGGCGCGAGCTGTCCTTGTAGTTGCGGAACTCGGTCTCGTCCTTGCCGGGCACCGCCTTCTCCTTGTGCTCGACCGCACTCTTCTTCGGTGCCGTCGCCGCCGCGATGTTGCGCTTCGACACCTCGATGTTCATGGTTCAGCTGATGACTCTGATCGACAGGGGAAAACTGTGCAAATGAGAGGAAGCGTGAGAATGATGCGAAATGACATGAGCGAAGCGAGGCGACGCGTGCGTCCCATAACGACAGACGCATGGCATGGGATCCCACGACGTACCGAACAAATAGGTTTGTGCGCCGAGCCGTCCGGCCGTCACCTTGCGCCAAAGATAGAGAGCGCCATGCGGGACACTAACGGATGGGGGGGGAAGCATTAGACCATCCGAAATTTACATGGAAGGCAGAAAATTCAGCCCAGAGAAGACGGTAGTTTACAGTCGCGCAGATTGGTTGACGCTTCCGGTTTCCTTCGTTTACGCGTACTTTAATAATCAATGTGCAACATGTTTCTAAGAGTTCAAATGAATATGTCAAACATTGCAGTAGGATTATTAACATTTATAATTCAACAATGACTCGAATCAAACGTGAGTGCAGCTTGTCGCATGAAGGAGGGTCACTTGAGCTGAAGCTTTTTGCGCAATGGTTAATTACGGAGATGTGCGGCGCTGCACGTGCAACAAAAACAAGTCGCTGGATAATTAAAAATAACTTGCGTCCACACTAAACAGCAAGACCCACGCGACCCTGAACTGTGGTATCTCCAGAAAGCACCCTTTCCCGTGTGCGGGTCGACGGGTCTATGGGCAAACAAGAGAAACGGGCCTTTCCAGAAACCCGTTTCGTTGCACAACTGATGTTACCTGTATTAATAAACGGGTGGGTGGGTCGATTCTTGAACATTGTGGAAACCCGTTCGAAAAACCCGTGGGGAGGGAACGCAAGCAAGAGGGCCGATTGAACTTGCGCATGGCAAATGGCACACGCAATGTTGCAGTGCAAGCCGCGATTTGTGGGGAACGCAGACAAGGCCGCAGGCACCTCCCATCATGACCATATCACTCGCCGCTTGCACAACCACCCATGGAGGACTAATACGGAGCTCGCGGCGTTAGTTCGCTAGTAGTTCGCAGCCTATCTTCAACCTTCAAGGTTCTCTTCTGGGCAAAGTTCAACCTTGAGGTTCTTCAATGTGTCAGTATGCTTTTTAACAGGTTCAGTTTCGATACTGATTCTATTAGCGGACAAATGAGGAACTCAGCGATTTATTCCAGTTCACAAGTTTGGGGTGCTTTACCTGCAACGTTGCAGCCAGAACTGCAACCACGCTCCAGGCGAGACGACGTCTATTGACTATACTACATTTACTACTGCACTGCCACCTGTATGGCAGAGCCCGCCCCTCCCGCGATTCCAGTGGTCGGACAAGATCTGTGCTCATTTGGGAGGTCGAGGCTGCTTTGTCGGAGCGCGGATGCTGAGAATGCGCATCGCAATGCACGCGTCATCACTCGCATCGACTGCAGCGTCGATGCATCGGACGCTTCCAGGTCCGGGAGTCCACAGAACGAGCAACGACGCACAATACGCTGGAAAGTGACGCTCCAGGCATCCCAGTGAGGATGGTGCCTAAGCTTGGAGCCGTGGCAATGCACCTGTTGGCTCTGAATGGTGCTAGGAAAGCCCATGCAGAGCACCAATGTCTCTCGCTATAATAAGCCATTGCACGCTCAGCATAGCGCTGTGCATTGCACTGAAGCGCCAAGTCCATTATGCGCTGTTGGGTGAGACAAATGGAGGTTTTTGCTTCAGTACAGTATGGATCCTTGGTCTCAAGCACCTACAGTACGATATGCCTTGGAGAAATGTGTGGTGGTGATGGTTCCATCTGTCTCAACTGCAAATATGTCGCGGCTATTTTGGGGCAGGTAGGATCGATTCGCTCACTGCAGCAAGGAGATAAACACAACCAGCCAGCCATTGCCCGTAAATCTTATGACAAGGCATCAGCGGCGCTCTGTGTGGGAACGTGTCCCAGACCAGTTCTCTTATGCATCTCCCACTGTGCTGTTGTTCGCGCATGTCGGGCGACAGAAATAGCAAGAGAATCCAGCCAGCAGCCTCGGTCGATCCGCTTTTCCTTGCCATCTTATCTCCATTCTGATCTCCCATCCAGTGAGTCTCTCTCGCAGAGCTCCGTACCACACATGCCCGACTGTCCTCACACTGAGACTTGCCAGCTCCTGGTGACTGTGCGCTGTGTCAGGAAAAAGCCGAATCCAAATTCAAAGCGAGCACGAGAATGTCGGAAAAGGACCTGGATGCCAAGCACTACGCCGTCCGCGACGCCAAGAACGGTGGTGGCAGCAGTTGCAAGGAAGCCCATAACGACGGCGTGACGAAGAGGCTCAAAGTGTTCCAGTCCGACAGCAAACACGGCGGTAGCGTGCTGCACGACGGCCACGAACCAGGCATGGACTCGGACGAGTGCCACACCGAAGACGACGACGATGACTCGGACCGCGACGACCCGGATGACGAGGTCGACATGCGCGAGATTGCGGCGCGACTCGGCTCCAAGAGCGCCACGCACAGGCGGTCCGTCGTGTCGTCGTTCATCCCCATGGACGCAGCATGGACGCCGCCCGTGCATCCGAAGAGTGACCAGGACGAACACGCGATCCGGCGCTCGATCCGCCGCAACCTGCTCTTCTCCAACATCTCGGAGGAGACGCTGCAGATTCTGGTGAACGCCATGAAGTATGTGGCCGTGAAGAAAGGGACGGACGTTATCGTGCAGGGTGAGGCCGGCGATCTCTTCTACATCATCGACAGTGGCGTCTGCGAGGTGATCCTGAACGGCCGCGTGTTTGGCGAGATCGACGGCACCTCGGAGCGCAATTTCTTCGGCGAACTCGCGCTGCTCTACGATTCCCCTCGCGCAGCCACGATCCGCGCGCTCACAGACGCCGAGTGCTGGTCGCTCGACCGCGTCACTTTCAAGCGCGTGCTCATGGACACGACGATCAAGCAGCGGCAGTTGTACCTGGACTTCCTGGACCAGGTGCCGATCTTCTCGACGCTGTCGCAATATGAAAAGATGATCGTCACCGACGCGCTGCGCGTGCGGTATTACGAGCCCGGGGCCGTGATTATCGAGGAAGGGTCCGCGGGCGACGACTTTTACATCGTCGAGGACGGCGAAGTGATGTGCACCAAGGGCCACGACGAGGTGTCCGCGCGCCTGGGCTCGGGCGACTTCTTTGGCGAGCTGGCGCTCATCACCAACGATCTGCGCATGGCGTCGGTCACGGCTGTGCGGAAAACCAAGTGCCTCGTGCTCGATCGCAAGACGTTCAAGCGGTTGCTCGGCCCCATGCAGGAGCATTTGCGTAAACGCGCCGATCTCTACGAACTCTACATGAACGCACATCCGACCCGGTCTCCTTGCGCTTAAAAGCACAAGGAAACAATCAGGTTGTGTGTGTGTGTGCTAGACATAGCATCTAGAGCACGAAATAGACGATACTAACGCAATTATAAGAATACGCACTTTATATCACTGGCAACCGCGGTCTCGACAAGCCACCGCTCCGTGTGCTGTTGCTGTGGAATGTTTCTCGCATTGCAATCGGCTTGAGACCAGCAAATCTCAAATGGAAAAGTGGTCGGCATTCGCGACTAGCAAAGTTGCACGCAGATCGCTGAAAATACCAATGCATAGCAGCCAACAGCAGCGTACCCCCAAAACAAGCGACGCAGCTGAACGGCCGCGAGCTTACTAGGTTGCGAGTGGCGTGCTGGCTGCCTCCATGGCGCCAACAGAACGCGGCATCCAAGGCGCCATACACAATTCGCCACTGTGCTTGCTTTCCCAATCTTTCCCATCATGGTACCGTGCACACCCGTTCTTATATCCACATGCTCTCTTTTATCTGCAAAGGAAAGTGCAGCTAAACTTTATCAAGCAACAGCAGTAGTGTAGTTGCAAATTGAAGACTCGACTGATTGAAGCCACCACAGTGTTGCAACCCACAAAAGTTGCAACTTGAGGGTGCCAAGAAAATGCGGAGTGGTGGCGTCAGTGCGCCATTCGCCAGCCCCAATGACCGCGAGAAACTGCCGCCATGTGAGTCAAGCGCTGCGCATGGCCGAGTTCCGGCGCGCGCTCAAGACCCACGACTCGCTCGCCTGCCA
Organism: Globisporangium splendens; assembly: GCA_006386115.1. Classification (NCBI taxonomy): domain Eukaryota; phylum Oomycota; class Peronosporomycetes; order Pythiales; family Pythiaceae; genus Globisporangium; species Globisporangium splendens. Next base: position 91,607 of record VFIW01000111.1, read on the forward strand.
GGTACGTAGGCGAGTCTGTATGAACACTCTGTGTGTGTGTGTGCTTTGTGGCGAAATGTTGAGTCGTTTTGCGCCGTTTGTGCAGCTCTGCGTCGTGCCAAGCGTCAAGCAGAACTCGCGCGGCAAGGCCAACGGCAGCGCGAGCGGCAAGAAAACAGGGTCCAAGTCGCCTAAGACACCGCCGCCGCTTGCGCCGACGTCGCCAGATGAAGGTGGTGCTGTGCTGTGCCAAGGATGGACGCGCAGTGCGGCGTGGGAGGATCTGTGCATCTGTGTGACCTGTGGCTTCATTGGCTGCCTCAGTGCGAACCATTTTACCCAGCATTTCCAGTACGTTCTTGCTGTTCTAAAGACGAAGCCGACGTGTAGAATGTGGATGATGGAGTGAGAATGATTGTGCTGTTGTTGTTCTTATCCGTAGGTTGAATCCAAAGCACTTTGTGGGCTTCCATATTGGCGCCAAGACATTCTGGTATGCGCTCCGATTCACGAGCCCTATTAAGCTCTTTTTTCATTAATGTTGTACTGTCGAATATGGTCGCAGGTGCTGTCCCTGCAAACAGGAGATCTTGGATGGGAAAGCTAAATTGGAAGATGCACGTCGCGAGTGCACGGACGCGTTTGACGACATTGCCGCGAAACAGCAGCGCAAGATCAAGAATCGAGTGATGGTAGCGACTTCTATTGCGCTGGCAAATGGTCATGAAGCGACTGATGGTGGGGATGCAAACGGAGCCAATGATCCAGTGGCCAAGACTGGCAGCGCAGATAGCAGCATGAATGGGGAACTGAGCCAAACGGAAAGTGCATCACCAGAAAACGATTTCGCAAGTAGCGAACAAAGTCGGAGGTCGAAGCGTGGGAAAGAGCGAAAGGAATCCAAGAAAGCATCACTTGCGAAAAGCGCCGACGAGTCCCGAGACCGAAGCAAATCGGCGCCGGCTCCATCGGTGAGCAGCGTGCTCGGGTTTACGAATCTCGGCAACACTTGCTATTTCAACGCAGCGATGCAGGCGCTGCTCACGGCAGCGCACTACTTTCCGGAGCACGTGCACTTGGACGATGTCTTAGAGTCCTCCAACATCCCGATCCTGATGACATTTTGGTACAGTCTTGGGTCTTTTGTGACGCGTACGATAGATGGTGTTGACATGGATTTGTATTTCTTTTGACTGTAGTATGCTTCATGAGACCATCAAGAAGAAAGCGCGTAGGAAATCTATGAGCGCAGTGCCGGACGCAGAATCGAGTGTCGACACAAAGCAAAAGGCCAAGAAACGCGATGGCAGCAGCAAATCTTCTGACACTGTCCTCACGGTCGCGCCATTGCTGAAAGAGATGCGCAAGAAATTCTCCCAGTTTCGGGGAAACGATCAGCAAGATGCGCATGAGCTATTTACGAGTTTCCTGTGGGGAATCGATGAAGAGACCGATCCGCCGTTGCCAGCAGAACCAGCTACGCCAAGTATCAATGAGAGTTCAGGAAGCGCAGATCAGGGCAAGGAAGCTAAATACAGTGGTGGTGAAGAGACAAAACAAATCTTTGTGAAGACGGAGACCGGGGAGACCATTTCGATGCACGTCCCGATGAGTGCGACAGTGAAGGAAGTGCAGCACCTGTTGGCGAAGAAATTGAACCTTGATGAAGACGACATGATGCTCAATGCAGGACCTCGTCAATCCACTCGACAGTCGTCGAAGGAACCGGTAAAAGCGTACTCGAAGCTCAATTTTACGCGAAGTTTGTTTGGCGGTATCTTGACAACGTACGTGAAATTGCTTTATTTTGCACTAAACACATCTTGGAGGTTTATCCTTGCTCGTTTCTGTACTGATTGTGTTTATGTGTGCAACAGCGTTGTGACGTGTCTCGCGTGTGGCAATGAGAGCAGAATCGAGGAAGATGCTTTCCACTTGAGCGTACCAGTTCTCAGCACGACGTCAAAGCATTCACCAACGACAATTGACTGTCTCAACAACTTCATGAGCGAAACAAAGCTGCTCGTCGACGCGAAAAACGGCTACGACTGTGAAAAGTGTTCCCGCACCAAGTCGAGCGAAACGAAAGCCGATGATATTGTACTCCGCGATGCCAAAATGAAGCTGGTCGTAACGCAGTTGCCTCGCGTGCTCGTTATCCATATCAAGCGACTCGGACGGCAGAAGAAGATCACGCAGCATATCCAGTTCGATAGTTTCATGGAAATGGCTCCTTACGTCGACAAAAGAAACCTTGCTGGTGGGAAAACGTCAACTTGCTACGAATTGATTGCCGTCGTGGTGCACATGGGGAACAAGCGATCGGGTCATTACGTCGCGTATGTGAGTCGATCTAGAAAGCGGGACGCCGCTCCCATCAAGGAGAATCATGCTCAAGAGCTCGACTCAGATGATGAGTTTGATCCTCGTGCCGAAATCCACACGAGTGAGAATCCGTCGCGCTCGTGGTACTACATTTCCGACACTGCAGTCAAGCGTGTGGCCTTCGAGCAAGTGCTGCAATGCGAAGCCTACATGCTTTTCTATCGGCAATTACCAGAGAACAAATAGAAGGGGAGACTCAAACATGTGCACACCAATTTAGAGGAGATATAAGTGCAAATGTAAGTACGTGGGTAGATGCATTTTCATCACCAGGGGAGACACACACAAGCAATTGCCATCGCATTCCGCACCAAAACCGCCGCCTGTTCGCACATGCATCGGCTGAAGGCACAGGTAGAGTCAACAAGGTACGTCGGACTTGAAAATACGCGCATGGTCTTGAAGGTTGCTCGTTATTCGTTTCGATAGGTTACCAATTTCCAAAACCGAATGGTGCGAAAAGGTGCGAGTGTGGCTCGCTGTCTGTAACCAGCAGCCAGTATTCGGAACGCTGCAAGTGCGCCGGGTCTCGATGAGCAACAATCAGCTTTGAGCGCAGCTGCTGCTGCTACGCTTGTCGCGGAAGGCGAAGGACGTGCTGCGGCCGCGAATGCTGCTGCAGAATCGTCGCGACAGGCGCTGTTGGAGAAGAAATGCCGCACCGTGGGCGATGCTGAGGTGGTTTGCGTCGACTTCTTTGATGGCTGCATCGAGGATATGTTTATGGAGATGCAGGTGCTGGAAGAAAACCAGCGCGGTTTCAAATTGGTAGCCCGATTCACGACCCAGCAATTGTTTGATAGCTACCCGATGGGAGGAGTTGAAGCAAATGCGTCGCTGGACAAGTTTTTCGATCGATCACAAGCTGGTGCTGCGGGTAGTAAGCAGCAAATTCTCAAGCCCGGCGACCTCGCGGGACACGCGGAAGAGGATATGGAGACTGATGTACCGACAAAGAAACGAATCGTGAAGCACAGAAATCGTCCGCATGTTGCTCCTTACGAGATGTTGCAGCGATTGTCGTCAACTCTATAGAAACAACAAACGATTGTAGAGAACTCACTTTTGCAGTTCCGCGCCGCTCGATTCTCAACACAGCATCACCATGCGCGAGGACACCACAGCAACACTAAAAGAGGTGGAGAATGGACCATCCCAGGCTCCGAGCTTGGCGAGTTCCTGGCGCACTTCATCACAGTTAGCAACATTACAGTGCTCCCGAGCGCTGTCCAATACGTGGTTGGCACGAATCGAGCAACGCTGGAGAAGAAACAGAAAAACTCCGTCAAGTTAACTCTCCAGCAGGTTCAGCTTTGCGTTCAAAAAGCCCTTTTAGCGGCAGAAGAAGAGCTGGAACGCGAGGAGCAACGACCAAATGTGGCTGTACACCCAGCAGAGGCTACGGACCAAGCTGGACGAGTCTTTCAGACCGAAGTTCCTCCATACACCGAGGGCGATGCGCTGACAAATGGTTATCCTGAAGGTGACGACGGCAGGGACGAGATTCCGCATGCGTGCTATCTGGAGGAGAATAGCCCAGCGGCAACTCCGATCGATCGTAATGCCCCAATCAGTATTGCGAGCAAGCCCGCGGCAGCCACTACGCAGGCGCTTGCTCGCAAGGTGCTGATGACGATGAAACCGAACTCACTTGGGGAAAACATCAAATGGACAGCGCTGCGGACCAAAGTGCTCATGCAAAACAGGAACCAAGAGACCGAGTTGTCCATAGCAACCGAGCTCGACGTCATCATCCCGTCGCCTGTGAGAAACAACACGTCGTCTTCACTGTCAACACCTCATGCGCCGCCACCATCATCACCGAAGAAGACTTTGTTTGCGTCGCTTGTTGCAGGCAAGGGCGTAAATGACAAGAAACCTATCACATTAGAACCAGACGCAGCGGTACTGTCCAACATTTTCTCTCTGGGGACGCCGCGGCAATTGAGCTCGGACGAGCTCGCGAGACGGAACGACATTCTGGCACTGCTGGAACGTGAAGACATGAAGAATGAGCAGCGAATGGCGAACGCGTCGATCGCAGCGATGAGCATGCCCATGTCGACAACGTTAGCGGACTCGGACAAATCGTATCAAGCGTACGTTGCTGCAAACTCGTCGCTGATCGTGCCGCTCCAAGCAGCATCAACATCCTTGTGCCCCCAGGCGCCGCCAGTTTGAGCCCCAAGCGACCCGAGAAGCAGAACGCCAAGAGAAACACGCAGAATCGCCGCGAGTTATCCATGCGCACAAAGTTTGATATCGAACGGGAGTCTCCTGCGTTTGTCGTTTCCGAAGGCAATGCGCACGTTCGAGAGGAGCTGAACGCCCTTGAACTGGCTTTGTGCTCGCCTATCAAGCGCTTCAAAGGTCGTGGTACCAAGGAGCTTCAACCGAGTAAAGCACCATCGCCAGCAGGAGTTGCAGATACACGTAATGGTGGTCAGTCACAAGTGATGACCGACAACGTGCATCATGACCCACATCGACCGACCCAAACGGCACCTTCGCATCTTCCACAGATAGAGACATCTCGGCTGGCGGTTGGAGTTCGTGCAGTTGTCCGCGGAGTCGAGAAGCGTGGTCCAAAGCGAAGCCCAAGTCGAAAGTCGCGCCTCAAGCTGCACAACTACAATGTAAGGCAGCCGCACGAGAATCCAAACTATTTGTAGTGATGGCTGACACTTGCGTGTGCGTGTACGTAGAGCGATTTAGATGGCACAGAGGAAGGTGGCGAAGTTCGCGACGAGTCGGTATCTTCGAATTCCACAAAGATGCTGATGCCACATCCCTCGTCGCCGATCAAGACTACGGAAGCAGTTCACTTGCCTCGAATACCGCCTGTATCGCCCATCACGGCCAGTCCTCATCGCAAACATGTCCGATTCGCTGGTGGGAAAACCAGCACCGCAGCCGTAAGTAGTGCACCAGAGTCCGATCAGGCCGCACCACCAGTTGCTAACCCAGCGCGCAAGCCATCACCAGTTAAACAACGTGTTTGGGATTCAAGCACAAGCTCACCACCGAGGGTGCGCAACCGACACTTCTCGTCTGGTACCACGAAGCCGTATCGAAATATTCCACTCAAGCTGTGCTATGAGGCAGAAGATGAGGATGGCGACGAGCAGCATGGTAGCAGTTTGCTCAAGGTAATATCGATTTTTGATGTTGATTGGCAAATTCCTGTACTGCTTTTCGTGTAGTGCTAGCTTTCCTGTCCTTATAACTTTGTTGCATGGTGTATATGCCAACAGAAACCTCTTGAAGCACCTAGAAGAAGCTATCTACCCGTCGACGATCAAGAATAAGGAGCTAGCCAATGATGGCCATCGGGTCGAGCTTGCCTGGGGAATTCGTGTCCACAACCGAGTGCTGGCGTGTAGAGACCATTGTGCGGCCAAAGAGACTGTAGATGTCTGCTGCCGGGTGCTCTTTCATGTACACCAAGGCGTCTTCGATGTTCATCGAGTCTTTGTGCGCGCAGCCTACTGCGGCAAAGATTTTGTTGATGAAATGCCGCGCGACTTCTTCAACCTCGTCATTTGCTGTCACGAGCAGACTCGCAAGAAAAAATTGCATGGCTTCACTGCGGTGAATCGTACCGTCGCCATTCAAATCGTACACACGGAAAAGAAAGCCGACGCGCTTGTTGATGTCGCCTTTCTCCAGTGCGCTCAACGCCTCGACAAACTCTTGCCATTCAAGAATGCCCGAGCTGTCGGTGTCCAGTATGGTGAACACGCGATCGATGAAAAAGTCGTCTTCTACTGACAGTTGAGGAAGACCGCGATGGAATGTGTCTTTGTCGATGCCCTTGGGTGCTTTTGATATCGAGCACAGTGCTTGGAAGCGTTCCCAAAGCGCATATAGCTCGGTGCGGTTGTATCCCGTTTCCTCCATGAGCTTTGGGATATCCTGCTCCGTTAAGAAGCCGTGCTGCTGAGCGACGACCGAGCTGTTGTGGCACTTGCGAAGGTCAAACTCGGACAGGTCCTGGCAAACGAGAACTGCGAAAGTTTGCGGGCGTTGCTCTCTGTGAGCAGCTTTTGTAGTCACGGTGTGCGGTTGCTCATGATTCGATGCAATGTGGGCTGGCATTTTGCGAATCATCGCTTGAGGCACGTAGCCCCGGTCGGCGCGGCGCTCATGTGCACGCTGAGAATCTGGCACGTTCCCCCGCAGGGTTGGGAAACATGACACCGAGTCGTTTTCGTCGCATGGGCTTTCGCTTAACGTAGACGTTGGCTTCCTCTCCAGCGACCGACGGCCAATGAGATTCCTCTTGACGCGGAGGTTGGCGCGCTTCATGCTCGATTCCACTGAGGAGATACCACGAAGCTCGTCGGTAGCCTTCGATGGCAAAGACGCCGTCTCCCCGTGTTGTTGCAAAGGTTCCGACTTCATGAGCCACTGCTGGCGACCAGCAAACGATTGGCCCTGTGCTTCGAGGGACATCTGCGCCATGCGCATGCTGTACATAGAGTTTGCCGACATTTTCGACAAACTGCGCTCTTCCACTGGTTTCTTGCGCGCGAGCGAGAACTCGCGCATGAATGTGTAGTCCAAGAGCGATCGAGAGCGCAGGGTCTCTAAGAAGTCGGCCGTTGCAGCTACTGACGTACGTGGATGCGGATGCTGTGGCTTTACTGGAAATTTTGGTTGCTGCGGTGTCGTGGAAGTCGTCGCCGACAGCATGGAGAAGAGTGCAGTGATGGTGCTTCCAGCGGACCCAATGGAATCGCAGTGCATTGAACTCAAGCTCTTTGGCGATGCAGTGTCACTGTCACGAGGTGTTTTCCTGCTGCAGGGTGGGGAGAGCGAATTGCTGTTGAAGAACGGATCAATGGATGCATGGCTTGAAGTAGACGATGAAGCAGCATCCAAGACAAATGGGTCAAGGCGTTTGTACGGCAGCGTATACCTCGGCGATGACATGGTCGCTCGAGGAGAAACGGGAGAAGGCTTGTAATGTCGATCCATAGAGAATCGCTATGCCACTACGCGCTATCGGCGCTGAAGCTGATTGATGCGGCTGACTGCTACAACCTCAGTATCGACCTAACAACACGCCAATCACAGAGCTCCTGCCGCACTTGCGCAGCGTTGCCATATTTTTAGCAGCATGGACCAGAACAGTTTTGTGCCCTGCAACAGAGCTTCACTCGTCAAAAGGAAAGGAGGCTACGTGGATTGAAGGTGAAAGGATATTCAAGTTCTGCAGCAAGCGAGTGCGCAAGGTTCAGCATTGGAAGCGAGAGACTCAAGTTTCACCAAGTCATTGACTCTGGCCGACACAAAGGAAACCTTGTCTGATATTGCTGTCTGTTGCTCACATGCAAACTACGGTGTTGACATACAGTTTTCCAGCAAGCATGTGAGCACCAGCACTAACTGGAAGCGTGCATGAGGGCACGAAAGACGACGCGCATTAAGACCGAGCAACTCCCACCCTCCGTCTCCAGTCGGTCTGCAAACGACAGCTACGGGGATAGCCGACGGCGACCGAGTGACCGCACAAGTCGACTGAACCAGAAGAGGATGCAGGGAAACGATTGAGGATGAACACAAATGATTATCCACACACCCGCGATTGCTCCAAAGGATGGACCAGTGCTGATGGTCAACGAGGTTCCCAAACGACTGGCGTCCACTTGCATCAGAGCATCCGAGACTGCAAATTGCAGAGCATCAAAAGTAAACGATCGGATGTTTTCGCGCACAACAGCAGCAAGCACAGGAAAATACCTGCCTCCCCCTCTCAGCTCTACGATTTACTGTAATTAGTCAGATATTAGATCAGTTATGTAGTGCGGTATATTATGTTGCGTCGAAATGTTAGTCAAATATTAGCCAGCAGAGATTAGAGAGCATTAATTCGGAAGTCTGGTCGGTGGCCGGTCTCAGCAGCGAAATCATTCTGTTCCCAGCTCACACGTCGCAGACGCGCACTGTAACCACCAATCAAGCGGGTAGAGGCAGGGGTAGGGGAATATCCCACTCAAGTTGCACGTCTCAGGATCGTGGCAGAAAGAGCACGCCGTGTGCACTGCGGATCCGACTCACACACTCAACAATAGCAATTCTGCAGACAACATGCAAGGGCAGCAGTCTGCTCACTAGGCTCCACAGTGACACACGTGGAAAAGCACGAACCCCATCAGGAGCAAAATGATGCATGCCGGCTCCCTCCACGTCACACATTTCGCTCTGGAATTCTGAGCAGATCCACCCGTTGATTAAAGGGAGAGGTTGGCGTGTGGCAGCTTCTGATTGGCTGAAAAGATGCTCATTTGAGCCAGGACACAGCATGCGGTGTGTTTTTTCACTTTTTATCCTTCAACTTCCGGCTGTTTTAGTCGGTATTAATGGATAGGGCTGGGGTTACACCATCTTAATCACTGCCCAGACTGGCTTCTTTCTTGTCGACCTGGTCGAGGAATCGGAAATGAACATTGAAAGCAGCTCAAGTTTGGACACGACTCAAGGTGCATTTAATAGCTTTTTTTTGTTTTATAGAAGGAGCTGACTGCAACGCCAAATGCGCCTTGGACTTATTAAACCCAGTTTCCGAACCATGAGAACATATCCTCGCTCTTTTCCGCATTTATCCTGTTGTTGACCACTCATTTTTAGTCACGCGCGTAAAAAACGGAACTCTGGTGGTCTTGTCGAAGCTCAGGTCCCGCCAGCCAGCGAAGAGGATCTCTCCAAACAAAACGGAGCTACTGCTGACCGAATCCCATCCACTAAAACTGGCTTTGGCATCAACCGAGAGTGAGACAAGGGAATGGCCAGCCTGCGTGCGTGAGAAAGACGCACGAAGGAGAACTAAAGATTAGAACGAGTCTCCAGTAATGATTCGTCGTGCGACGAGGGAGTTTAGACAAGTGCGCTTTGGTACCTTCTCACGCTCATTATGTGCCTGTGCTGGCGTCAAAGTACACGAGGAATTTCACCTCCAGATTATTATTGCCAGGTTCCAGAGCAACCAGACCTGTTGATAGTGTGTGAGTTTTTTCTCATATGCTGGTTGCCGAACACTGCAAGGTAGGAACAATGAAAAACCAATCTGCCGTGATCATGTTTACTGTTGGACAGCGTACCTAGCGATCTTGATTGATAAAAGAAGAGTGAAACAAAAGTGCTGGAATGCTCCTGTGCAGTCTGTCCATCCCTTGAGATTTGTTAGGCATCCCTGCAGTAGGAAATTTAGATCCGAAGGGTACACGTGAGAATCTCCGTTGGTTCAAGGCACGTGCTGTTGTCACAATTGTCACTCGCCTGATACAAAACCTACAGTAGAAGCAGCCCACTGTGGACCCCTTCGGACTAATTCGAAGGAGATTAACCTGAGACCATCCGCCTGCTCCGATTAATTTGCTCGCTCATTTCTTTCTTTTTCGGTCCAGTTGCAGCGCAGGGGAAGGGGTGCAACACCCGACTCCCCTTCCCCTTGGAAGTCCCGCCTCACTCATCCGCCACACAAAAAAGCCTGTGTGCGCCACATCGAATCTTGCGGCGCGGCTGGCTCACACCAACTCATCGACACGTTCCCTAACCTCCTCGATGCAAAAAGGTCCTTCCCATCTGGATAAAAAAGGATGCGAGCCAAGAGCAATACGATTGAGGCTGCAACATGAAATACACGCCACAAAAGAGGAAAGTGTTTACGCATCGAACAGTCAGCACAACGGAGCTTCTTCTTTGATGAAAGTGGCCGCTCTTCCAAATACTTTATGCTTGCACTGGATAACTCCCTGTTGGCTCAACTGTACGACCGATCGCATCGCATTTGTGCGAGTTCTCATATCGATGTTGGATCAATTCGTGTTCGCGTTTGCTCGACTCAGTCCTCCGGTTGATATACTTTCGATATGATACCCGAAGTTGTTGAATAGTAGTCGTTGTCCAGTAATTTTTAGTCTTGAATCCACGCTTGCTCCCACTCCCTAGTCATGCCGATGCTGTCAGCTCGACGTTGGCTATCCTCTGTAGAAGGTTATTAATTTACATATTGAGTTGACCCCACGAACGAACTGGGAAGTATTTTGCTTTCGTTTCGCATGAGCTCCGAGTTATTTATTCGCACAGGTTTCGAGCTGTTCTCACCGTGAGGCTTCATTTCTTTCTGCCCTCGTCTCAATGCCCTACCCCTTGCTCTTCCTTCTTTCTGTTGACGCCTGCGTGAGCAGGGGGATGAAGAAGGGGTCGGGGAGTGAGCCTGTGCTGAGTGGTTGCTTTTCCTCCCTCATCCAATGTTCTGGACGGGGTGAAATGGGGTTTCTACTTGACATTTGTAAGTTTGTTTTCCTTATTAAGCCGTGTCGTCGGTCTGTCCACGCGCTCTCCCTCGCGCCCGCCTCCACAGTCCTCATTTCCAAACAAGCAGCGCCAGACACAAGCCCAACAGAAGAAGCTCAACTGCCTAGTACTAGCGAATGATGATGACCCACGGCTTCCTCCCGCACAGCAGACCCGAGACCGAGACGATCTCCATCTCGATCGGCGTGGGCTCCGACAGCCGCACGGCGTCGTCCATCGTGCTGCCGCGCGGCCACGACCTCGTCAAGCACCTCGAGCGGCTGCTGCCGGCCATGACCAAGGCCGCCACCTACCCGCCTCGCCCACAGCAGCACGACGCCGTCCGCGGGCTCGCGTCGCTCAGCAGCCCGTACCAGATGTCAGTGAACGCGCACTACAACCACCTCCCAGCGTCCTACGACATGCACCCGCACTCGCCGTACCACTCGGACTCGTCGAGCGGCAACCGCACGCCTTCGGGCTCCTTCAGCAGCGACCACATGGCCGTTCAGTACACCGGCGTGCGTCGTCGCCGCGGACCAGCGGGTGCCCAAGGCGCCGGCAAGAAGTGCCAATTCCCAAACTGTGAAAAGATTTCGGTGAGCCGCGGTTTGTGCCGTGGCCATGGCGGCGGCCGTCGCTGCCAACACGCCGGCTGCAGCAAGGGTGCGCAGAGCCGCAGCGACTTCTGCTGGGCTCACGGCGGCGGTCAGCGCTGCGAAGTCAAGAACTGCATGCGCAGCCGCAAGTCGAAGCGCTTCTGCGTGGCCCACCTCAGCTGGGAAGGCGTCGTGTCGAACGGCGATGGCACTGCCCACCACGGGCGCGAGATCCCAGTGACCAGCCACCGAATGTACGAGCAACCAAAGACCATCATGCCAAAGCCTGCGGCCACGTACATCCCAGAGATCCCAGCCTTGGCTTCGTCGGGCAAGTTGCCAAGCCTGCAGCAAGCACTGTTGAAGAACCAGTGCATGCCAACGGCAGTGCGACCAGGCTTCGTGCACTCGACCACGGCGGTGCTCAGTTGAGCAGGTTGCCAATAGGGAATGCTGACAGTAGGAGATTTAAAGTATGATTAATTATGGATTATATATTTGGAGTCACGAAACCATTTGTTGTGTTTTCTTAGATTAGCGTATCTGTTCCCATTTGCGTCGAGAATAATCACCACCACCACATTGCCGTAGAGACTGTTGCAAATGCGGATTGAAAGCTCGCCTCCATTACGCATGAACAGGAGCTACAGACAAGACGACAACGCGGATCCAATTGAGCAGAGTGCACAGCACGCAAATCGCGTCCTTGTGCGTCTTGCCGGCTATAATAAACCTGCCAAGGATGCAACGGCGCACTGCATCATCATTTCTATCTCTCCAACTGATCTTTTTAATCAAAACTGCAACAGCACAGTAATGAGATCATGTTGTGCACGTGCGACACGCTGTCATCGATACGCGCAGCAAAATTCCGCATAAAAAAGCTCGCATTGCACTCTGCCCAGCACCATGAAGCTGCTGGTTTCTTCGCCCGAGTGCGCGCACAATCACTTGTTTACAATACAACGCCACACACCAACAGAAGAAGCGCTTGCACCCGCACGCATTAACCATCGGATTTGCAGGCGCACACTCATATTCGACAGCGCAATCGTTCTGCACTCATCACGTCGCCGATTTGACAAAAACAAAGGAAATTCAGCATGACTGATTGGCTGAAAACAGTATAATCCCTCTTTTCAGCCAGTAGTGTGACTTTCTCACGAGAATGGCAAAAATGGACTGATTAAAAACTCAAGCAGTTCTCCATGTTGCAGTTTGCCCCGACACACGTGATGAGCATGCGCTATCTATAAACCATAACGTCCACTGCTTCTCCGTCGCCTGCGGATGAACCGAAGCGTGTACCGCAGATGCGCATGCGTCTGTATGTGGGCTGCTTTGCGGTCTCTTCAGCGGTTCCTCTCTATTTGCGTTAATGCCACTTTAACTCACATCAAAGGCGCTGAAAATACGATCATGGGGTGTGGATCTGAAGGTGTCCATCGTCACTATCATTGCCTCGTTTCTCCACGTCCCCAGGTCTCCAGCTGCATTCGCGCTCTCGTCGACACCATGGTGAGGCTACGGGGACGATGGAGGACGCCATGCCGAGCGATTGCGGCCGCGACGCGTACTCGGTGGAGCGGCTCGTGGGGTTCCACGCGTTCTTGCTCATCGTGCTCAGCTGGCTGCCGATGCTCCTCATTCTGCTGTTCATCGACGTACTGCCGCTGCAGGACCCATGCGAGGGCTGGAAGTCGGACGTGATGCTGTGGATCCGCGCGGGGATCATCGCGTTCGCCAACTGCGTCGACAAGCGACGTCGCTAACTGGTCAAGAAGATCCCCACGACCTCGTTGCGCTTGTGCACGGCTTGGTGACGAACCGAGTGCCAGTGCCGCACTTCAATATCAATCTCCTGTCGCTTTCGTCCATTGCCAAGGATGAGCTCGATAGTTTACGAGAGCGCCAGCAACAACGTTGGTATCAACACCCGAGCAACGATTCTGGGAAAATGCTGTCTCTCCTGAAGACGACCAAGTCCAATCGATCAATCACTCCGTTTCCGATGGCGCCACCGTCGCTTCAAGCAGCGAAGTCATGTCCGCTTGACCTCATGAAACCCACGGGGATTGTGCCTGAAATCCGACGAACGAGTGCGTCGCAACTGTCGACGGCAGAAAAGAATGTGATGCTCATTCGCGAAACATTGCGACTTCTGCACCAGATCGAGAGGATCGCTGTCGTGGAATTCATTGAGACCGTCGTGCCAGCCTTTTACGCCATCTACATCACGATCCTCTTCCAGCTGCCGAATGCGCGTTACTACCAAGATATCGACGTACTGACGGAAGCCAAATTGCAGAGCGTCATCCTCAGGATCCTCATCTGCGCCGCTTTGGAGCTCCTCACGATCATGCACTTGTACTATACACTCAAGCGCAACTTTGGGATCTCAGCGTTCTACCAACTCGCGTTCACGCTCGAGAACGAGTGGCAGATCTACCATTACAACTTTCAAGACTGGACGTTGGTGGTGTTCCAGTTTGTGCTTGTTCACACTGGTACGTGGGTTTTTTTGGCTCATGAATGGCGCCTGCAATGCCCGAGATGGCACATGGGCTGATTGCGAGTCTTGTTTTATTTCTTGTAGGTACCGATTTTTCGTTCAAGTTCGAGTGGCTGCGGAGAGATCCGTGACAAATTAAAAAGTCCAAATTGGGGATTATGTCAGCCATGTGAAACCAAGAGGCAAGACTCCAGCTACCGTCGTTGGATCATCGACTCTTTGTTACGTGCAGAGCGTCGAAAAATCAGTGCGTCGACTTCATGCGGGTGAAGCAGAAAGCTGGGGTGGAGTTCATCGAAAGACACCTCACCTGCTTGCTCTACATCGTGTAGGTTTCAACGCAAACCGTCTCATTGCACACCAACAACTCGCTTGATTACCACCTTGCCACAAGACATCCACGTGTGAAATTGCAATCCGTGGAAAAATACCACTCAAACAGCGTGGATCCCAATCAAGTACGACGTTGCTGTCCGCTGAAGACGACTGGCGCCAAGAAAGGAGCTATTTAAATGCCGACAGGAAGGATAAGAAGACTCTGGCTACATATCGTTTGCAAATGAGGCGCTACTGCCAACTCCCAGCCACAACTGCTGATCGCCTACGCTGTGTACGTCGCCATCCTCTTCCACTCGCCCAACGTTCGACACTATCAAGACACGGATGAACTCACTCATGAGAAACTCAAAGCTGTCGTAACAAATATCCTGATGAATGGCGCCATGGAGCTCCTCGGCTTGCTGCACGTAGAGCGTAAATTGGAACGGCAGTTTGGGGTCTCGGTATGCTATCAACTGGCGCTTGCGCTGGAGAATGAGTGGCGTATTTACCAGTGTCTGTTCTCGGCTTGGGTCATTGTGGTGTTCCAGTTTTCGCTGGCTCATAGTGGTACGCTCGCTGGCCATGTTGAGTCCAACAGGAGACTTGGTGGAAGTGCTACCACCTCTTCTAAAACTACCACTAGATGCGGACTTTTCACTCAAATTCAAGTGGATCAGCAGAGGGTAAAGGCTGGTGAAACGAGTGGAATTTACGAGAAAAGTCGGACGGCAGTGCGGACTCTTGCACTGCTCTACAGTGGTCAGAGGCGCACCGTCCACAACGTGCGTTTTCAGTACGATTGTCTTGTGGCTCACGGTTCGGTGCTGCTTTTGACTGCCCAGAACTGGTTTGTGGTGATGTGACCACCTGCTGCAACTGACTTGCAAGTGTGCTGGAGCAATCTGAGTGCCTGCTCCCACTTTCAGAAGCGGACCTTCACCACAACGATAGAAACCTGCCTGGTGCGTGCAATGGCCGCTGGGACGCGCACCGTTGTTCCAAGGCCAAGAGCATATGCAGCAGGATGCTGTCGCCGTAGATGTCGTTTTTCTTCCTCACTTTGCAAACCACGTTCGTGGTGCAAGCTCCGTCTTCCAAGCACGTTTGTGTTCAAGGGTCCAGCCTCACCCACGTAAAGGCCAACTGCGAAGCGTGTTTCCGTGACAACATTTTTTGAGAAGCACTGAAAACCTGGAATGCAAGTTTCCTGATGCGAGTAGTATTTGTGCTCGCTATCATCCAGTCCTGCCAAATGGTCATAAAGTGTAAATGTGCTGCGTGCTGTCTGGACAGAAAGAAGCTCGAGAGCCGTTACGGTTGCTCATCGTCGGGATGCTGGGAGACAGCTCCTGAGGCGGTGGATTAGGTGCTGCGTCTAAACTTGTTCGGATGTTGGCAGTCCCTTTCACTCTTTTTGCTGAGGGAGCGACAACAATTCGTCGGGACACACCACCTCTCCGGCTCGGAAAAGCTGCTATGAGAGAGCACCTCATTCTTGAGTCATGTGAGTTGAGTCAAGATTGTCTGTGCGCTCAAGTCTAGTCGTGATGGACACTACGAGCGCAGAGTTTAAAGCTGCGCTCCGCGACCATGCAGTGAGTCTGGGAGTGGACCCCGATGCGGAGCCGCACCTAATGGCTGTCGTCGAAGAAGCATTGCTTGTGGCGCTCCCTGATGGCTGGGAACAAGGAGAAACCGAGGATGGCACGCTCTACTACTTCAACTCAAATACCGAGGAGAGCATTTGGGAACACCCATTGGATGAGCATTACCGTGAGGTGATCCAGACGAAGAAGAGTGAACATGCCAACAGCACAAAGCAACAAGGTAAAAGCCTGGAAAGTGATTCTCCATCTAGCAGCACCAAATCTCACCAGCCAGCAGCTACTATCAGTAGTAGCGCGACAGACGTGGTTGTACCAAAACCATCAGCGATCTCAAGCGTGGAAGTGTACAGTTTTGACAAAGACAGCGACGAGGACCAATTGTCAGCAAAACTGACGTCGACGAAGTCGGACGATACTACGAAAGGAGCGCACATCTCGTCGTTGTTCCCACAGCCTGTGCCGTCGTTCTCGTCCACCTCAGCAATGATGGCAGCTGCCACCAAGAGAGAATCAATCGCGTCGTCTGTACTTGGTGGGAACAAAACGGTAGCTGGTGCGGGAACGACGACGTCTAGTGGTGGATTTGGACGGGATCGCTCGTGGCTTCTCGATGGAGATGATGACGACAACGACAATATCCCGACACTCGGATCCGCCGGATCAACCGTAGTGACGACTTTGGCGACGCTGAGCAAAATCGACAGTTTTGGTCAGAAGGAAGGCGACGTGTTCGACAGCAACAGCAGGTCGTTGTTTAGCACCGGAATCGGTTCTCGAGGCGGGAATACTGCTGCTGCATTGTCTTCATCGTCGTCATCGTTGAGCTCCAGTGGAGCCAATCTTCCCTTCTCGTCCCGAATGTATGGGTCGAGTAGTACTGCATCTGCTTCGTCAGCAATGGCAACTGGAGTTGCTGGGGTGCCGGCGACCTCAATGGTATTGGAAGCTAGTGGAGGAGCTGGCGGTACGACAAGCTCAACATCGCCAACGCAATCCAGTGCAGTAGCGTCCTCGAAAGCGTCTCCACGACGAGGGATCGGCACGACAATCAAGGGCCAATTTTTCCAAGAGATGACAGCTAATAGTACAACGCCACTTGTGACTGGTCTTGGGAGTGGGAACGATATGGCGCAGCAAAGTTCCCTCGCCGCAGATCTCGCGAAAATCCAGCAGCTTGAAAAAAAGAGCTCAGATTTGACCAAGCAGAACGACATCCTGGTCTCTGAGGTTAAGCAAGTTAAACAGCAACTCGAGCAAGCTCGGCTAGAGGCAAAGGAGAGTAACTACCTAAAAACGAAAGCCAACGAAAGCAAAGCCAAGCTAGCAGAAAAAGAGAACGAGATCCAGAAACTAACGCAGGACCATTCGGCCAGTATTAGCAAACTGCATCACGAGATCGAGCAGCTGAAAGGCGAAAAGGAACAATTGGTGCAAACCCAGCAGCAGAACGCGTCGTCTTCGAGCAAAGACGTGATGGAAATGAAGCAAAGCGCGGCTGAAACAAGTGCACTACAAAAACAGCCGAGTGAACTGACACAGCAGCTTTCCGCGACCCAGCAAGAAGCTCGTGAAAAAGAAAAGCAGAAACAGGAGCTCAGTGATTCTATTACAAAACTTCAGGTCACGATCGAACGAGAGCAACGTGAACATACCAGCGAGATTTGTGCATTGCGTGGCAACATGACGCAGAAACAGCAAGATCATGAAAAGGAACTGGCGGTACTTCAAGGACAACTTGATAGCATCAAGCAAGAGATGGCGGAGAAAGAACGCAGAACTGAAAGTGTTGGTGTCTTGCAAGACACTCTCGAGCGACAAAGTAAATTTATCAAAGACTTGGAAGACAAGAACAAAGCCATACAATTAAAACTGGCTGACGCAGAGGCGCGGGAAGCAAGCGCACTCCGCGAAGTTAAGCAGCGGGACCAAGATCTATCAGACGTGGCAAAGAAGCTTGCTTCAACCGTGGCAGCACTGGAAGCAAAGGAGTCACAGGTGAGCGTTCTCAACGAAAAAGTGCTAGTGCAACTGGACCAAGTGAGCTCGCTGGAGTCGAAGTCATCGACATGGTCGCGTCAAGGAGAAGAATACAAGCGCGACAAGAACGTCGCCGAAAGAGAACGACGCGACTTGACTAACGAACTTCGAGATAAAAGCGACGAGGTACAAAAGCTGCAATCGCAGATAAGAAAGCAACACGAGGAGCAGTTGGCAGTGGTGTCTACACTTCAAATGGAGATCCAGGAGCTGCAGAACCAGCTCAAGATGCTGAAAATGCAGGAGTTAACGCGACTCGAAAAGCAAAATGATCAAATTAATCGGGAAAACGATCGGCTGAACGAGCGAATCGCGATGCAAGACAAAGAACTTCGGCAAAGTAAACAGGAACTCGAGACGACAAGCAATCACATTCACCGACTGCAAGTCGAGATCGAAAACTGGAAGCGCAAAGAGCAACAGCAGAAAGCGCAGAAAGACATGCACGCACATGAAAAATCTGCGTTAGAGAAACATCTCGCGAGCCTTGAAGCAGAGCATTCGTCGTACAAGAATGAGAAGCGCCTCGAGATCGAAAAGATCACGTTCCGCATGCGCGAGCTCGAGAGTCAAATTGCCCAGAAAGATTATGAGATTCTACGGGTGGAAGAGCGATTTACGAAAGCGGAAGCTTGGCGACTCAAGGAAGCACGCCGAGTCGAAGAACGCGATGGGCAACTCTTGGACGTGAAAGAAGAGCTCGTTCAGCTCAAGAATCGGAATATTGAGGCCGAAAACAATGTCGCGATTCAAGAACTACGGCGGGAACGAGAGCAATTCCAGCATCGGATCGCCCAGCTCACGCAACAACTCGACGGCGAGAAGGTCGCACGTCAAGTGAGCGGGCAGAAATTTCATGACGAACTCGACATGACGCAGAAAGGGTTGGAATGGCAACTTCCACAACTTGCAGCCGCATGCGTAAACCGATCGAGCGAAGAGTGGGTTCGCAAGTGCCATCAGGTCGTGAAGGCGCTCCGTGACGATTTCAACATGAAAGCGCTCACGGAACGGAACGAGCTCATGACAAAGATCAAGCGCGTAGAAGATGCGCGCGGCCACGTGGAGCAGAAATACAAAAATGTGCTGGCCGAGTGCGACTTCCTGCGTAAAGAGGTACACCGCGTGGAAGATAACAACAAAGTTCTACTCGACCAGCTGCACACGATTCGCGTGTACATGACCCAGCGCTCCATGGCTCCGAGTATGATGAGCCCATTTCCGGCTTCATGGGCACATGCAAACGCGTCCAACACAGGTCATCATCCACCTGGTTCGTCCGGTGCGACAGGACCGCCATCTCAAAATGTGTCTCCTCCTCCCCCTCCTCCAGCTCCTGTATCGTTTGGAGCACCGCTTACGGACTTCTCGACAATAAACCATCTCAACACGCAGCTCGGGATCCTGCACTCCCAGTTCCAGCAGCTGTTTAATGCCACCGAACGGCGTCCACCTGGAATATCGATTCACAAGCCGTCGCAATCGTTTGCTCCATGTTATTCTGCTTCCGACCGGTTTGAAATCTCATCGTCCCCGATAACAAAGCAGCAGCATACTTCGGACACGCGTTGCGAAAGACCCGCTGGGTCGCGAGAGCATTCGGAGCTAGACCAGACCATGGATGCGCTGCTCGATCAATCCCTCGAGACTGCCTTGGATAATGGCGGGCGAAGCAGCAATCGAAGCCAAACGTTCCAGCAGGAAAAGGAAGAACTGATCTCGGCACTGGCATCCATTGGCGTGTCGTCAGGGGATTGTCCAGCACCGTCGTCATTGCTTATTGTTTCTCCTCCATTGCACGATGGGGCTGGCTTCGTCACGTCAGGTGACCAAACCGGGGCGGCGTGGTATCAGAAAGATTACTGGCGACGGAAATACTCATGACTCATTTTGAAAACGTGAGAGGAGGGGGGTGGTGTGAGATTGTTGTTTTTTGTGTCGTTGGTCTCTCGTCGGTAACAGGTGTCTACCGACTTCCCGAGTCCTTTATAACCTGAGCAAACGCAAGGAGTGAGGGTGTACCGTCAATTCAAAACTGCTGATTGACGCATTCTCAAGTAGTGTCTCTAACTGGTCTCGGTTCGATTTAGGGTGATTTCGGTACGCAAGGACATCGCCCGCAGCACCGAATTGACAAAAATGGCGCATTGGCAGCAAGCGGTGGTCTTAGGGCCATGCATTACGACCCTTCATGCTCGAGTGAACGAGCTATGCAGATGCCGCCTTTTGGTGCATCTGCACGCACACACACTGCGACGACTCGTTCGCATCCCGATTCACAGTCATACCTAATCAGCCATTGTGTGTGCAATGGAGTACACTGTGAACTCTCATGACGCGAATTTCTGCGTGTTTCCAGCTGGGCAGTTGCTGCTTTGATACTACGACGAGGCCGCTCGCTACTCACGCTCATGCATGCAGTGCTCTCGTATCAACTACCACAACCAGCATGCCACCGCGACTATCCACGGACATCGCTCAAGTACCGATATGCACGCATTTAAAAATAGCGACATGCTGCAGTTGATGGTGGGAATGTCGGCGCTGCCTACTGTGTGCTTGGAGATCAGTCCTCATTTCGCCTTTGCCTCATCGTCGACAGTTCCTAGTCAAGCGAGCCTTCATTCCTGATGATTGTCACACCACAAGCCGAGAACGAGTCCGACACCATTGCCCCAGAGAGTGTTCAAGTCGCCTCGAAGTCCGTCGACGAAGGTGATGCCGTTGCACCACCAACGAGTACAGAAGAAGCCAAGTCGCCAGAAATGTCCCCACCATCCCCTTCGTGGCCTGCGCGTCTGTGCGTGAGACTGACAAAAGACAACGCTATTGCCAGGTGGGTGTATGGCTCTGATGTGACGGAGCTGTCTCTGGATGCATCGGTGAATGCATTGTCCGTGACCTGTGGTCTTATTGTCACGATTCCGTTCGGAGTCATGACGGCGATGACAACCGAGTTTTGGGATAATCTTATCAAAGCGAGTGCTACGTGCCCGGCCATTAGCTACACGGTCGTGCGTGAGAGCGTGATGTGGTACCTTTATCGAACCATCTATTCAGGCTGATTTTGGGTACGTTTTACTACCTGCTCAAGCCGAAAGAGATCAAGGGGTGGTGGTGGCGAGGCAGAATCTTCATCATGCTGTTTGCGGTCGCGACCGGTGTCGCCGTGTACTCGCTTCTGACACTTGCTGCCACGTTTATCGTGTTTACAAGTGTCTCCACTGGCAGCTACCGCAATGCGTCCGAGAGCAACAGCTATTACACGACGGGGACAACCTTCATCAAGGCTGTGATCGCCGTCGCCATCTGCCTCTTCTTTTAGCGCTAGCACTTTGCGTCGTTGCAGAGAGAACAGAAACGACATAAGTGAGCATCGCTTGATACAAATTTTCGCTCAGTTGAACTCGTATTCTGTTAGTCGCCTTTGTGTATGGAAGTAAGAGCTTATGCGCACGGAGTGCTCGGTGAGCTTGAGACTCGCAGAGAACCTCCCAATGTACAAGTGCAGACAGAGGTATATATCAGCTCTATGCGGGATGGAAAAGAAGATACGAAAGGTGTCTAGCTCCTGCTCTTTATTCGTGCAACTCGGTCGCTGCGGGTTTGTCCTACATATTGAAGTTAAAATCAATTGCCAAATGAAATTGCAACAATTCCGCAATATTTGTCCATGTGCTATCTCAACTTTTTAGCCTTGAATGAATGGGAAATGGCAAATTCGTTGAGCTGCACATGCTGCAAGCCGAGTGCGGCTACATGGACAGCAGCGCGCGCTTTTCGGTCTTGAGCCAAATCTCAAGCGTGCGTGGCTCAGATCCCGTGAGCTTCTGGAAGTCGTTCACCACCTGGGCACCGTATCCATTCTTGATGTTAGTCTCGAACTTGGCCAGGTCGTGAGCAATGGCAGATCGAAAACCAAAGCCTATCAGCTGCTGTGCGCGATCTTGCTCCGAGGTATTCGGCTGCGGCGTGAATGCAGTGCCAAAGTTCTTGTTGCACTGGGCGACGACCTCGGCGACCGAAAGCGCTTCGGATCCCGTCAACGTGTACACATATCGTCCATTCGAGTCGTTGTTCGCGAGGGCGACAGCATTCGCCAAGCCCAGATCATCGCGCGCGATAAACGCAGCCTTCCCATCGCCAGTGGCTGACCGCCACACACCGGTTCGCAACGCATCGCGGAGCGAAGGCACGTGCAATTCAAAGTACAAGCCATTGCGAAGGATCGTGTACCCTGGGATGGCACTGCTCTGCAGCATTTTCTCCGTCTCCTCGTGCTCCACGACGAAGCCTGCCGGGTCTTTCGTGGAGATCTCGGGCAGTGACGTGTAGAGAATGTGCTGGACACCGGCAGCAACGAACGCGTCAATCGCAGCCTTGTGCTGTGCGAGTCGATTCGCGACCCCACTCGTGCTGATCAGCAGCGCGCGTGTGATGCCAGCGCTCGCCGACGCGATGGTCTCGGGCATGTCGAAGTCCAGTTTGCGGACGATCACGCCGGTATCTGCCAAGTGCGCAAGCTTCTCCGGGTAGCGCGTGCCCGCGACGATGCGGCTCGGGTCCACGTGCAGCGTGTGGAGAAGGTGGTTCACTACCGACGTCCCGAGCGGCCCTGAAGCACCCGTGACGAGAAGGAGACTGGACGAAGAAGACGAAGAGAAAGATGGAGCCATGGCTGGATACCGAAATGGGTGGACTGGTTGTTCTTGCTTGCTGGTGTGGAGCAAACTGCAAATTGGAGAATGACGCAAATGCCCACGCGCTTGTTTGCTTCGCGGATGCCGTTCACTTGCCTCGTCGTTGATGACGGAATGCTTCTGAGTGCAGCCAGGTGGCGAAATGGCTGCGCGTCAACAGCCACGACCATGGTTGACGCTCGTCACATGTCGCAGCTTCGAATCGAATGAGCGCGTCACCAAAACACAAGCGAGTTGACGCACATGAGCATGCTGGTTAGCTATGCGCGTCCAACACGTCGAATGGAAGAGGGAAAATGTATGTGTATTTAATTGGTTTGTTTCTGTTCGTTTCTTGGGGTTTTCTTTCTGTATGAGGGGGGAGGGAGTGGATGCGAAAGCTGCTCGCTCTCAGTTCACAGACGCATGCTTAGTACACACGGGCGAACGGTGGCACGCGCTTGCATTCGTTTTCGTCCAACGTCTCCGAGTGCACTTCACGGTATCGGATGTGGGTCTTCCCGTCTTCGCCGTGGTACGCGAGCGTGTGCTTCATCCATTCCTCGTCGTTACGCTCCGTGAAATCTTCGCGGGCGTGAGCGCCACGACTTTCCTTACGCGCTTCGGCCGCGTGCATCGTGCTCGACGCACACGCGAGCAAGTTCTTCAATTCGAACGTCTCGATGAGGTCCGTGTTCCAGATCAATGAGCGGTCCGTAACCTTGATGTCCTTGAACTTCGGCACAACCTGGTCGATCTTTTCCTTACCCGCTTGCAACGACGATTGCGTACGGTACACGGCGGCATCGAGTTGCATGGTCTTTTGCATCTCCAGACGCAGTTCAGCAGTTGGGATGTGGCCGTCAGCGTAACGGAGCTTGTCGACTTCAGCGATCGACTTGAGACCACCGTCCGATGGCATTGGACGCTTCTTCTCGCCTGGTTTCGTGATCTCAGCGATGCGCAACGCGCACGCACGACCGAACACGACCAGATCCAACAACGAGTTGGCACCGAGACGGTTGGCGCCGTGGACCGACGCACACGCTGCTTCACCAGCCGCGAACAAACCCTTGACGACACGGTCTGGGTGCATCTTGTCAGCGCTGCCTGGCATGCCACCAGTGACATCTGGCACAACGACTTCACCCAAGTGGTTCGTTGGGATACCACCCATGTTGTAGTGCACGGTTGGCAACACTGGGATCGGCTCCTTCGTGACATCAACACCGGCAAAAATGGCGGCGGTCTCCGAGATACCTGGAAGACGTTCCGCGAGCAATTCCGCAGGCAAGTGGTCCAAGTGCAAATAAATGTGGTCCTTGTGCTTGCCGACACCACGGCCCTCACGGATTTCCATCGTCATGGCACGCGACACGACATCACGCGACGCCAAATCCTTGGCCGTTGGCGCGTAACGTTCCATGAAGCGTTCGCCTTCGCTGTTGCGCAAGATACCACCTTCACCACGCGAGCCTTCCGTGATCAAGCACCCGGCACCGTAGATACCCGTTGGGTGGAATTGCACGAATTCAGGATCTTGCAATGGGATTCCCGCACGAAGCGCCATACCAGTACCGTCACCAGTGCACGTGTGAGCCGAAGTACACGAGAAGTACGCACGGCCATAGCCACCCGTGGCGAGCACGGTGTTGTTGGTGTGGAAACGGTGGAACGTGCCGTCTTCCATGTTGATCGCGATGACACCGACGCAGTCGCCATCGTCGTTCATGATCAGGTCCAACGCGAAGTATTCAATGAAGTACGACGTGTCGAACGCCAACGAACGGCCGTAGAGCGTGTGGAGCATCGCGTGGCCGGTACGATCAGCGGCACAGGCGCAGCGGTGCGCTTGGCCACCCTTGCCGAACTCTAGACTCTGGCCGCCGAACGCACGCTGGTAGATCTTGCCTTCCTCAGTGCGCGAGAACGGGAGACCAAAACTTTCCAACTCACGCACAGCTTGAGGCGCCTGCACACAATTAGATACACAAAAATGCATCACGTCATCAGTATCAAGCCGTCGTCTCTTCAACTCAAAAAGGCACATACCTCTCTGCACATGTAATGGATGGCGTCCTGGTCACCGAGCCAATCAGAGCCCTTGACCGTGTCGTACATGTGCCACCGCCAGTCGTCGACCGACATGTTGCCGAGCGCGGCGTTGATGCCGCCCTGTGCCGCGACCGTGTGCGAACGGGTCGGGAAGAGCTTCGAGATACACGCAGTCTTGAGCCCGGCTTCCGCGCAGCCCATGGCGGCACGCAGACCCGCGCCACCAGCTCCCACGACGACAGCGTCGTACTCGTGGTCGATGATCGTGTACTTGGACGTGAGGCTCGTGTTCACGGAGCCGCCGGGCTTCTGCGACGACAGCACCGCGAAGGAGCGCGCATTTTGGTGGCGGCCGGCGGCGCGCGACAGCATCTGCGAGGCGCGCAACATGGTGAAGGCGGCGGAGGAGATTCTTGCGGCGACCAAAGGGGAATGAGAACCACCGGGAAGCGCGCAAATGAGGGGCGGCAGGCACTCGCGGGTTGCGTTCGGGGGAGACCCGACGTGACCCGCCCACCCACCCGACCAAAATACAAAACCTTACAGATGACCCTCGGGTTAAAGTGCGGATGCCAATTGACGATGATCGCGTCTCATTATTCTATAGAGTTGCAGATACAGAGTTTTTATTTTAATTAGAAGATGCAGTTGTGCGTGATATTGTGAACTATATAATTTTGAAAGTGTATTGGACACGGGATAGACGCGAGCAATGAACGGCGAGGTTTTTTTTATGATCATTGCGTTTTACAGGTTGAAGAGGCTTCTATTCGGATCGCAGAGTGATGGATAATCTTGGAGAGCGCAATGAATTGTCTACATTCCTCTACAAGAACAGTCCAAATGTCGTACTTAAGAGAGTGTATCTCGTTGTGTCCGATACAAACCTCACACCGTAACAATGGCGCCGAGTATGGGGGCGACGACCAAGGACGCGAGTCGCGGCGACGGCGCACGCGCTCCGACCAGCAGCGCGGGGAAGAAGAAGGCATCCGGCTCAGCTGCGAGTGCGTCAGGCGGCGGCGGAACGAGCGTTAGTATGAGCGCCAAGACCGCAGGAGCAACAGGAAGCGCCGACCAAGCGAGCGCGATCTCGAGCGGCGACCTCTTTGCGCGCTCAGTGTCCATGATGGCGGTCGCGCACATTGCGCGGGGCGTCGGCTTTGATGCCGTGCAGCGGTCTGCAGGTGATGCGCTCGTCGACATTTTGGCAAAATGTAAGCGCCGCATGTGTTCTAC
This sequence comes from Globisporangium splendens, assembly GCA_006386115.1. Lineage (NCBI taxonomy): Eukaryota > Oomycota > Peronosporomycetes > Pythiales > Pythiaceae > Globisporangium > Globisporangium splendens. Next base: position 117,321 of record VFIW01000111.1, read on the forward strand.
TGCCGATGATATGGCGCGATGACTGGAGGAATTATCCCATTTTTTGCTGTGTGTGTCTGTGGCAGATATTCAGCGGATCGGAGGCGCTTCGAAAGACATCGCAGAGCTTGCAGGTCGCACGCAGCCTCGCGCGACTGACGTTATGCAGGCTCTGCAGGATATGGTAATTGGCTGGGACGCTGTCCCATTTTTTGTGTGCTTTTTGCGTTTGACTGACACGTGCATGCTGTGTAGCTCCCAGTGCCCGTGGAGTTGTCGGACATGACGAAAGCGTTGGAGACTGCAAAGCGCCCGCTCCCGCGCGATATCCCAGCGTTCCCTGTGCGCAAGCGCGACATCGCGGGCAACACGATCGAGCAGACGAAGATCGGCAACCGCGAGGATCTGCCGCCACACGTCCCGAGTTTCCTGCCGCCACTGCCGAACCGCCACACGTACAGCTCTGAGAGCCGCGTCGTCGTGGAGCGCGACCAAGACACGAAGCGCACGCGCTTGGATCTGCTGGGCCAGAAAAGTCACATTCAGCAATCGCTGCACGGTCTCCAGACCGTCTTTGCTAGTACGTGAGGACGTATAAGCATGCATCTTTCTCTAATCATGGGTGGCTAACTGGTTGTGCCTGTGTTTGTACGCTGTGTGCTATCAGAGCAACCCACTGCGATTGTGCATCCACCACCGGCATGGAACGCGTTCCAAGGCGCGACAGGTGAGAATGCATCGGAAAACCCGTTCGTGCAGCCACCAGTCGTCGCGCCATCGTCATCAAGCGCTGCAAAGGTAGAGGTTCCTTTCCTATATTCTTTTGTTGCGTGGGTTTCTTGTTAACGTGCTTACCTCTTCTATATTTGCAGAACGTATTCGCTGGTCCCGAGCGTAGCTTTGCACCGAATTTGACGCTCCAGAAGGGCGGACACAAGAAAAACGCCATGGAGAACACATCAGTCACGATTCCCAAGCTTTCCAAGTACGCCATCATATTTCCACTCTTTGCTCCATGCTCTTGCTTGCTTTCTATGAGAACTCCTCATTTACCTTATAACTGCTGCCTTTGCCCTTTTGTAGTAGCCAAGAATTGGGGAAAGAGGAAAAGATCCTCACAGGCACCTTCCATGATGGCGACTCGGAGTAAAGTAGCATTCGTGAAGCGATACTGATCAGTGCAAGTCCTCTCTCCACAAGATACCAATATATATATTTGCGAGCTCGTCCTTCCTTTCATTAGATTGAGAACTCAGTTGGTGTTGTCCAAACAGCAGAATGCCAAGGCGTACACAAAAACATCGGAAGCGAAAGGGTATTGCGTGTTTGTATTAATCCGTCATTGTACGAAGAAGATAAAGCAAATGGTCGGATGCAGACCAGACGTCAAGAGCGTAGTAGTATATAAAATTGACGCATGATCTGCATCGAGTAATTTATGGATTCTTCAACGGAGAGCGAGCAGTAAGAAAGAGAAAAGCAGAGAACTTTAAATCAGCTTGTCGTCGTGATTTGGTGCGGGTTGTGACTCTGTGTGACGTCGTCGATCTCGACATCGAAGCGCGCGGCGCTCTTGGGGACGGCCATGCTCTCCAGCATCTTCTTGTTGCGACGCGACACGACGATCTTGTACATGACAAAGAGGAAGAGCGCTACTGCAATGGCAGCAAAGATCAACGCCAGTTCAATCGACGGACCAAAGCCCTTTGCTGCCGCCGTGTCGCTCACAGCGAGTGTGCATCGCGGACCGCCCCACGCACCTGACGACAAGCAGCTGCACACGCCGCGCTTGCACTGCCCCGTCACAATTGCCGCGGCTGCGACGGTCGACACCGTGCAGTCATCGTCGGTCTTGCACGACGCACCGCCGACAACGTCCACAATGGGGTTCTTCACGTCCTGGTACTCTTCGATGTGACCCTCAATCCATTTCTTCGTCGGGTGAGTCGCGGGGTCGCACCCGATCGTCATCTTGGAGCTCTTGGAGGTATCCTGGTACAAACGGATGTAGTCGATCTTCATGTACATTGGGAATTCGTCACAGATCTTGTTGACCGTGGCGTCCTTGCCGTCGCCCTTGCACGGCTTGCCCGGGTTTGGTGGCTTCGAGCCCCAGCTCGTAGACAGCGCGACGTTGAAGATGATGTACATGGGCTCTTCGATCATCACTTTCTTTGGGTTCGATTTCTTCGAGTCTTGGGGTGGGTTCTCCATCGATTCAGCGGGGATCTCAAAGATTGGGATGCCCTCCACAAGCCATCGCACGTAGCCCTGGCTTCCCGTGACCCACTCGACCTGGTATCTGAGGTAATCGGTGTACGCCGCGAGCGGCAGCCCCGAGTTGGCCGAAATAGCATCCATCTGGTAGTTGAACGACGACATCACATTGCTCTTGGAAGTCGCGGCCGTGAGCGGGTCCGCGCATTTCTTGTTGCTGTTGTCCGGGTCACACAGGTACGAGCCCTGGTAGCCGTTGATGACGGGCATGCACCCACCCTTGTCATTCACGCCCCAGTACCGCGTCGTGTTGTCGAGGCGGTCGAGACTAGAGCCGCCGTCGCGCGACGCCGGGCACACGTTGACGGTCGAACACGTGTTGTCCGTGATGCCTTTCTTAACGGACGCGATGACAGCCGCCGGGTTCTGGATCTGGCTGGCCACGGGCGTGCACAGCGTGTTGGGCGTGTATTTGAGTCCCTGATACCAGCTCTTGTGGCCGCGCGCGTCGTAGACCGCCGTGGGAATGCCCGGAAAGTTGGCGCCTGGGGTCTTGCAGTTACCCGAGTAGAAGCAGTAGAGGGTCGAGTCGAGGCTCGTCGCTGGGATCATGCGGAACTCGTCAGGCATGCCAGGCGCGAGCTGGATCGATGTCGACACGTCGGTGCCGCCGCCTTCAAGCAGATCGATTTCAGGCGCGCCGCGGCCCTGGTTCTTGTTGAGACCGTATCCAGGGTTGCTGTCGCACGCGCTGATGCGCTGCATGGGCGCCAACTCCTCGTTGCACTCGTTGTAACTCCAGGGCCACATGCGGTTCGTCGACTTGGTGAACAGCGCGCGCGCGAGGTTACCGAGCAGCCAGATGCCCGGCCATGTCGGGTAGTACGCGATGTTTTTGACGCGTGCATACTTGTTGCCGAGGTCCGGGTTCCCGCTCGCCGACGAGATCGCACCGGGCAGCTTGGTGCTCACCTCCATCAACCCGCCCTGGAAGCAGAACTTGTTCCACGACTGCACCATGGCCGAGCGGTAGTACATGCTGTGGGACTCGTACTGCGGCGGCCGCGTGTACGCATTGTACACTGTAAAGCTGATATTGGATTCCTGTCGGACCTCGATCTGGAACACACCGCGGCCGTCGGGCTCGGTCACCGTGGACGACATATTGGGTGAGTAGTATTCGAGCGCCGCATTCACGCCGTCGGGCAGATCGAGCGCCGTCCAGAGGTAGTCGTTGCCCGCGGCGAAATTGCGGCCAGCGACGTTGAACTCGTCGCTGAACACGAGATCCCACGTGGCGCCGCGCGACGACGTGGCCGTGTATGCGTCCTGCGGCGTGTGCACGTCCACCCAGGGCTTCAAGCCCGACTTGGCGTTGAACATCGTGCCGTGGACGCTGTGCGTCGTGCTTAATAAGGATAGCGCCAGCACCGCCGCCGTCTCCTGCCGCATCTTCGTCCGCATTCCGTCGACAGGAAATGCGGGAATGCATGGGAGAGTGAGTGGCGCTGAGGGGTTACGCTTCGTGGCGGATGGCTTTCCGTGTGTGTGGAAAAAGAAGGAAAGAAAGAGGAAGAGAGTAACCGCGCTGCACAGTCCGACGCCTCTGCTTGTGTGGGGCGTCGCCAGCGCCAGCTGGATACGCAAGCAGGTTACGCTCTCTCTTGCGCTCTGAAATTCGATGTTGGGGCAGCTGGCATATTGTTCGTTTTTCTGGACTGCATCGTTCATTCTATGTGAACAAAAGAAAGCGAAGCCACCCAAAAATACAACAAAAGTGTATCGTTGTCCTCTCCCGCTGCTGCATGCCAATAAAGAGAGAATAACAAAACGGGTACATTTGGGTGCTTTGCTTGCAAGAGAGGGCAACTCAAACAGAGACTCCCACGTGTCCAGTTCGGGCGATGCCATTGAGGGCGACTCTTTTTGTCTTTCTGACCACACTTTCGTGAGTTTGAAGACTTCAAGGATGCATCCTCTTTTGTCACTGAATGCAAAATCGGGTTCGCGTTCGACATTTCAGTGCTCTCCAGACGCAGATTAGGTTATTTTTAGGACAAATATGCTGCTCAGGGATTTTCTTCCGACCATTTCAACAGGGTTCAACACGTTTGGCCAGGTTTAAAATGAAATATAACCGTATTTCGCATGTCGCAAAATGGGTGACATCTCCCCTCAGTCAGCGAACCTGAGCCGCTTCGATCGCCACTGCGGGGTCGACGTAGCGCCTCCCTTCGTGCCGTTCGCGCTCAGCAGCCGCAGCCTGACAGTCCCCTGAAAGGGGGGCAACCAACAGACAGAACAGTCAAGGGGATTTTTGACCCTCCCCAGACCAAAATCACCGTCGTATATTTCAATGGATATTTACTCGCATTGGTGTCTCTTGTATGAAAAATACCTGGGCAGTGGATTTTCCGTTATTTTGTTGCTTCTTGATGTAAAAACGTTTTCTTGTCTCCCTTTTTTTGTCGCAAGTAGAATTTTGTCACTGGAAGGATTGTTTGTTCGGCGGCGTACTTAAGGCGTGACCTATAGCACACCCTCAAAAGACTGTCACAACCCTCACATTCGAACCTATTAATTCTAATTGCCCTTATAAAATGATCAATCATTTTGCAATCGCTGTGAAAGGCTTTTGCTTCTGTTGTATGGTTTTGCCGCGAATTTGTCAACTTCTGTACCGTTTATACGGAGCAACCCATTGTTGTTTGATGTATGAGAGATTATGTGGGCGATGCACTCGACGTAACTGGTTACAGCAACAAAGTCAGCCACCACCCCCTTCTCAACAACAATCTACAGACTGACGCGCGGCGAACAGCACCCATTATCGTAATTGGGAGCGTCCTCAGCGCGAAGACCGCAGGTGACGCACGACCCGTTTGTAATTAGGCGGTTGACACATTCGCGCACGCGACGAGTGCTCCTTTTGGGTTTCCGCGCAGTGTCTGGGAAACGAACGATACATGCCAAGCCACGGCTAATATCGCGTCAACTGGATGCTTCACTGTGTGAATATGCCGAAGGATGCGCATTTTGACCCATCACATGGGCAGGAAGCGCAGCAAGTGAGCGTCCCGAAATGACTCCATTGTGGGAGTGCTCCTCAAAGTCTGTTCGACGTTGACTTGGATGCTGTTGAAGTCGCCGCGTCGCGGAGCTTGTTGTACGGTTTTAGCGTGGGCAAGCTATTGAGCAAAATATCGGCCATATCCAGATCGTGGATAGGATGCTCCATCGACTAGAGTCGTTGATGAAGTTCAAACTATGTGCCGAGGCGCTCGTTCATGCCACTACCTTGCTGGTACTTGGCTTGACGCAAGCGGTTCGCTCGAGTACGTTTCGTTTCGTGTGGTCATTCGAGCATCATGCTTAGTGCCTTCATAATACCCCCATTTCTCGGCCCGCACATCGCATGCCTTTTTCAATAATGCGATGGGCAAGGGTGGACGAAATTGAGTTCAAAATCAACTTGCGGGCTTTTGCTACCAGTTTCTTGTCGACAGCGGAGTCTGTACGGTTGACGATCTCATCAACACCATTTTCTTCAAAGATGGCGGGCATAAGGGTCTTGTAAAAGATCCAGTCGTCACCACTCCATTTGGTGGGAACTCCGTTGGTGTCCACCTGGAAGGACAAAGTCTTGGCACTCTTCGATGACTTCGACATGGCAGCTTGACTTCCGATTCAACGTGTCGCGAAACTTGGATCAATGATAGCCAAAAGTTTAGGCTCATAACCCTGTTTAGAATGGCTGCAGCGTCTAAGCGTGACGACGGAGAGGAGACGACAATAGGAGATGACTTGATATGCTCTCGGTAAATTTGAGAATAACTAACATGCATAAACTGCTTCGTGTGCTTCTTGCCCACTACGTCTGTGCTCCTCGTGGACTTGAACTGAGAATGCACTGCATGCTGGTGTAGAGCAGAGAACGATCGGCAAGTTCTTTCCGACGTGAAGCCCGCAGAAGGTCGACCCGTTGTTTGTCCCGGCTTAGATGTGCGTGGTGGTGTAGAGAGCAGGCACGAGCTATCATTCGCATCGAAGAAATTCTGGCAGAGGTTGCAAGGTTTCTTTGCCTTAATCGATTTTTTTCTTTTTTTTCAAAATACTTGGTCGGCGAAACGCGGTCATCAATGTGCCCATTTTTAAGATTGAGCGGTGTGTTTTACAAGTCTATCAAGCTTTTGCGATGCTTTATGTGACCTCGGTCGATGTAGCTGATACATGACCACAGTTCGACTGTAGCATGATAGCCCGTTCCCACATGAGGGTTTGCCGAAAGCGAGTTTACTACGCGTAAGCATAGGTCCTCCGGAAATATTGCCAAACGTGAACACCTGAAACTTAATCATGCATCCGTTTTGAGTCGATACTGGATCAACCGCAGACTTAAATTCAATCCACGAACAGGAGTCAGCATACTCAAATCCAGAGCACTCGGCACTGAGCGCTCGGACTTCCGGTGACTGCGGGTTAAGAGATGTTCGCCCGATCACATATCCAGTGTTCGTTTGCAGACGAAATCGCAAGTCCATACCCCGAAGAAGCAGACCCGGTTTGAGCGGGTGCTCCATATCTACTCCAACGACGTAGTTGCTGTCGTCCAGTACCTGTAGCACTTTGTACTGCGCCAACCTCCGTGCGATCATTGTCTGCAACGGCGAGTCAACCTGCGACCAGGACCGCAGCATCGCAATCTGCGGGGTGACGCCCGGAAAGAACTTGGAAAAGCAGATGTACGTATCCTCGGTACTCGCAGCTTGGACCGATATACTCCACCCAAACGTCTCCGACGGTGAAGAAATACCGTGTTCTGTCGCTACCAAAGATCCACCTGGAAGGAATGCTAGGCTGTCTTCTCTGTCGACCTCATCGTCCAGTTCAGTCATGGTCGGTGGTTGCAAAGGACTCGCCATTTGCTCCAATCGGCGCATATTTTCATAACAACGGCGAACAAACTTGCTGGCGTGATCTCTCGTGATCGGACTGAATGCAAAAGCTGGGGGGGTGTCTAGAAAATTCGATCCCAGAACAGGTATGTCCACCGCAGCGGCATCTTCCAATCGTTGTAGGCGTCTTTGCTGGTTCGTGCGCAGCTGTTCCAACCAAAACTTCTCCTCCTGTAATGAACGTACATCGTCAGCGAGTGCGATCAGATCCGTTATGGTTCTTCGTCCACCGTCGACGTCGCTTTGTGTGAATACTCGGCCAGTGCTTGAATCACTGATCCGTTGCTGAACGGCGTCTTGAAGTCGCTCGTATTGCCGCTCTAGTAGCTGCAACGTTGCCTTCATCTTCACGACCAGTTCACGCCGCCGCTTGCGCATCCGCTGCATATCATCGCGTTTCCGCGCACGAAGCTTCTTCAACTTTATCCTTGCCTCTTCCTCTAGGTCGTTCTCAGTTTGTTCTGATGTGTCGCCACTCCCCGTGATCGCGGTGTCTTCAGGCGCGGTCTGAAGGTCTCCAACTTGGCCAGCGCTGTCTGCAGCTGCGTTTCTTTCGCCTCCCATGTCGTCTGCTGGCACGTCGATAGACCACCCGTCGCAACCACGGAGCATTTCCTGCAGCGACAGAATCGATGCGCCGGATGTGCGTTCATGCACTACTGGCGATGGAGAAGCCGACCCGCTCTCTCCAAACAGGACGCACAGCGCCAGTTCTTCCGCCGTCCATTCGTCCGTCACCCTCAGCGTTTCCTCCTCCATCTCTTGCTCATGAAATGGCTGGGGCGATGAAAACTTGATCCACAGCTTCCATGACATTAATTTGAACGAGTGCCCATCACTCTGGTTTCTAATTGTGTGTGGCACACATAAGTTGAGTATGAATGCATTGACCCCTCTGACAAAGCGCTGCCGACAGGTTTAAGTTTATAAGGTGAGGTATATTTAGGTTCATCTCCGTGACCTACAATATCCATTCTCCTACCTAATCTTCATTGCGAATTTCATCTAGGAGTGTAAATGTGTCTACAGCGCGGATTGCAATAGATCACTTCTGAATGCTAAATAATCTTTGGCCAGGATGGCATGTTCTCTTAATCCTATGTGAGGCTGCCTTGTGTTGTCCAATGACCTTGGGTCTTCCGAACTTCGCATAAGCCAATGCATTACGTCGTTGTCAAGATCCTGGGTGAGATTGTTGAAAGCAGCTCTTTGAGTTGGGAAGTGGACCTGCGTTGAGGTTCTGGTATCCATGGCTAGGTTGGTGGCTGAGTCCGCCATCTTGTTGAAGGCACGGTAGTGATGGTACCATCCTCGGATGTCGATGCAATCCTCGAGTCGTCGACTTGTCTGGTATAAACGTGCCAATCGGTGCTGTCGAGGGGACCGATGCATTCGCTGTTGGGAGATAATCAGTGTACTGTCTCCAATCACGTACAACGGTTTGAAGTGACTGCGTTGGGCTTCTCGGAGTCCGTGTATGAGACCCCAGTACTCGGCAAAGTTGTTGGTCGTGTCCTTCCTGCTATAGGACATGCTTGCGGCCCAAATTAAACTGGCTGTGTGCGAGTCCTTATGGACACGCACGATAATGGATCCAGTCCCTCCTGGTCCTGGATTGCCGCGTGATCCACCATCGAAAAACAACAGGTAAACGCCGCGAGTATCATTTGGAGTCAAGGGAATGGCGTCGGTTTGGCTGAGAATGCAGTCGACATATGCCTTGAGGACTGCTGCAAACGTGTGACCGCCAGAGTCTCCAGCTTGCACTTCAGCGAGTCGTGCGAGGTTTCGCATTCCTGCCTCTAATCTGGTCATCATGACCGCCATCTCAGCAGTCGATTTGATTGGATCCGAATCCATGCGTCGCAGATGCGCACACCAAATGGCATGTATGAGCGACGAGCTCATATATCGACACAGCATGTGTGCGACGGGATAGAGATGATCTTGGAGATGTTCATTGGAGAGCTTGTGTCCGATAATGTGTCTCTTGATCGTGGTCCATGCATGCCTTGGAGTATCTGGCAGATCCAGACTGAAAATCCAGAATGCGGGGTCGTGACCAGGAGTGATTCCGATCTTCGTCCATAGCGCGTAAAAGTAGTTCCACACCAGTTTGGCTTTTGGACACTCCCAGAATAGATGTCGAACAGAAGATTGGACAACTTGGGAACATTCAGGATTCGAGGAGGATAGATCAGCTTTCTCATAGTTCCACATGGAGAGTCGATTGGCTTTCAGCTGGAGAAGAGTCTGGGCCGTATAAACAGTAATCCCAGGGATGTTGTGTAATTCGCTCCATTGGATTAATTGCAGTCCAAACCACAGAGATCCTGCTGTACGGACGGCTTTGTTGACTGCTGCATCTCGAGTATCTTTGCCAATTTGTGTCCTCGTTGCTGCAACTTGTCGCAGATTGAAAGATCTGGTCGTATTGTATCGCCCGTTGCCACCCCATAGTTGCACGACTCTTGTGAAACGTGGATGTGCATAGAACAACACCTTCTGCCCGTTCAAGTCTCTTGTTGCCATGATGTCACAGTCCATTGCGGAGTGAACTGTATGCGTAGCTTTGACTAGAGTCGTGTCGACGTGGGTCAGAGTTGCTTCACTGGTGTTCAGATGCCATTCGTGGTTGTAATGGCGCTGCCCGTTGTACAGCCGAAGTACATTTGTTTATTGTGGTTGATACAAGAGCTGCGGGAAGTTGGATATCAACGTAGCACATAACCGCTCGAGCGCTCGACTAGACGGCCAGGAGAATCCGGAGATTCCACATGTTGGGATGAAGTTAAGCACTCCTGGTCTTATCCACTCCCATCGAAGTATGCCGCCCCGTTGGGCTGTTCCAACTGATAATGATGTGTGAGCAAGCTTGTACGGGGAACCGTTGGAATCAAGAAGCCACCCATCTGCAGTCGAGGTCATGTATGGCAGCCATTCTGCACAGAATGTCCCGCGTAGCTTTCGTCCGTCAGCGATGATACCTGGAAGCCTGTCAGACATTTTAGAGCTGAGGTCGATCTGGAACACATCGCCGTCCCATTGAGTCTGCGCAATTGTCGACTTGAAGTGCTCGTAACACCAACGTACATTATCACGTTCTCTGGGCTCATAGGGTCGAGAATGGAGCGACGCACATAATGCTGCGCCAGTTGTCCACATGTTATCACGAAGCTGGGGTGGCCGCCTTGGGATTGCATCGAGCGGCGTGATGTACGTCGAGGAAGCCCTTGTGTTGTGCAGCAAGATTTCCCCGATGACCTGATCGATGTGAGAGGTTGTGATTGCCCATTTGGAGACTGCTGTGGCGCTCATCGTCATCAGCTCAGTTCTGATGTTGGGTACTGACAAGCCTCCATTCATTTTTTTGAGCTCAGCTTGTTCTTCCTTCATCCACGGTTTCGCAGGTTTACCATTCCTTGAGCCCCAGACAAATTGTTTCACTAGGTCGTGTAGCTGATTGACAATAGCCGTAGAGGGCCAGGAATGCCTGGCCACGTAAAGCACTTTGGGTATGATGACGGCACTGGCAATTGCTGCGCGCTGGGCGACAGAGTGAGTTTTGAGACGCGCAAGTCGAAGTCTGACACGTAAGGCTTGGATGCACTTGGATGCACTTGGACCAGTTACTTGCATTCGAAGGCGTTTGTCCGACTTGGATGCCGAGGTAGCGGCAATGTTCCTCGCGTTGTAGCACATGAATGTCACTGACTGACTCTTCGGTGGAGCTATATTCCTTGCTCAGCGGTAGTACTGCAGATTTGTGCCGATTGACTCGAAGCCCAGAAGCTGCTCCATATTTGTCCAGGATTGCAAACACGGCATTAATATCCTTGGGATCGCTAAGATAAATGGTCGTGTCGTCTGCGTATCCTCCAAGTCTGACCTCAGTTGCGCATCCTGCTGCCTGGAGTTCCACGCCGTGTATTTCGTCACTCGCTTCGATTTTCCGATAAAGAACCTCTAACGCCAAGATGAAGAGAAGAGGGACCAGCGGACATCCTTGACGAATCCCGGATGTTACGTTGTACTTTCTCGACAGGAAACCGTTGACAATGAACTTGTAAGTGGTTTGAGAGTGTAACACCTTCACTAAGTGTACGAACTTCAATGGGAATCCAAGATGCTGGAGCGTTTGTGCCAGAAAGCTGCGATCGAGTGAATCATAGGCTTTAGCAAAATCAAGGAGCAACGCGATCGCTCTGGACATGGCGGGGTCACTCGTGGCCCGCTGTTGCGCAGCCAATAACACATCAATCGTAGTCGGGATTGCTCGCCCTGGAACGAAACCAGCTTGCATGTGATGGATAAGCCAAGGGAGCACAGTTCGTAATCTGGTTGCAAATATTCGTGTGAATATTTTGTAATCAGAGTTGAGAAGTGCGATTGGCCTGTAGTCCAGCGGCGACGCAGCAGAGACGGACTTTTTAATGCAGTGAATATGGGCTTCACTGAACGAACTTGGTAGAACGCATTCGGGTATCCACAAGTTGAAAAGTCGCTCGAATAGACCGGTAATCTCGTCGCAGTGGTCTCTGTACCAGTCGTTGCCGAGTTCGTCAGGACCGTGAGCTTTGCCTCTCTTGCATTTCTTCACAGCCTGTTTAATTTCACTCGACTCGATCGGTTTGAGCAGGAAGCCTAATCTGTCCGACGGAGGAATAGCTGTTCCTGGATCAAGGATTTGATCGATGTCAGTTTGCAGAGTGGGCACCTGTTGCATGATTGTTTTCCATCCTTCTCCCATGTCGTCAGCAAGTTCTCGTGAACGCATGGGTCCGCAAGTCGCTGTGCCACCGAGTGTGAAGATAGTGTTGTCAAGGAACTTGGTCGAGATACGCTTGCAGAAGGATTTGCTCGTTTTTCGTTCATGATGCATGTGCTCCCGAAAAATGCGGTCCCGTTTTGAAGCCTGCCACTTAGATTTGCATTCTGCAATCGCACGACGAATACTCGTGGCGGTGGTAAGAAACTCTTGCGACAACTCCACGTTTTGATCACTCACCGCTCCACCAGAGTAATCGAGCATCTGCACTTCTGATTCTGAGAGGCGTCGTTGCAACCTCTGGATTTTCTTCTTGTATCCTTGATTCAATCTGGCGAAGTACGATTTTTTAGCTTCAAGGTACCCGATCCTGAGCGCGATCTTTGCTTCATCCCACCAATTTGCTGTGGCCAGAGCATAATCACGAGGCGAAGAGTAACGTCCACGTAATTCATCAAGTTGATCATGAGCTTTTTCGAAGAAGTCTTTTCCAATACTCGCCGAATGCGCCGCTGCATTCTTCGGAAGTGGATAGACAACTCGAGGTTTCTTGCTTTGGATCACCTTGTCAGGAGCAGCTACTCGGATCGTGACTCCATTGTGATCGGAGAACGGACCAGCTACGCTTTGGTAGACGCTGCGAACCCAGTCGAGATGGTCATTGCTGCAGTACCATCGGTCGAGCCTACTGCTGGCACTGCCGTCCGAAGGCAGTGTATAGTAGTAGGTGTGATGCTGTCGATGGAATGCTTTGACGTCTCGTGTGTCCGTGGCGCGAAGAGCATCATCCTCGAGGGTATCAACAAGATTCAATTTCTGGAGCAGTTTCTTCAATTCCCTGGAATCGTGCACTTTGTTGTGGCTGTTGTGAGACCTGTCTGCCGTCTGGTTGAGAGTGCAGTTAAAGTCTCCACCGCACAGAATGGGTCCATCATGTGATGAGAGGAGACCTGATAGTGCTCTGTAGAAAGCTTCCCTTGCAAATACGGTAGAAGGAGCGTAGATGTTGAGAAGTAACACCGTTTCACCACACAACGTCACCGTAGCTGCCATCCAGTGCGCATTCCACTGATCCTGCTTATATGGAGCCAGTGTAGGTATGCACGAATAGGGATTCAACAAGATCGCCACTCCTCCTTTGCGCTCGGTGGAAGCTGACCAAAGAGAAAGTCTGGGATCCGACTCTTCTG